>QLON01003531.1:0-60237 GCA_003313675.1 Termitomyces heimii
CCCAAACTACCCTCACCTAACCTACAGACAGTGGCAATAAACCCCAAATAACTCTCACCTTTCCCCCCTCTTCAGCCAGCCCCAGAAACCCTCCCCCACTCCCCCCAGACCGTGCTCCCACCATATCTCCTCTGCCAGCTGGTCCCAGGACGGGAGCTATTCACCCTCATCCAGGATCTGCTCAAACCATGACCCCGGGGCCAGGACATTCCTCCAGCAGTAAGCCAACATCAGTCTCCCCAGCAGGTCCAGGCTGCACTCCACCCTGGAATTCCTCGCCTCTATTGATAACCCCTCCCACAGAGATGAGAGCATTGCAGCAGCCCCATCCAGGAGCAGGCAATGCTCCTAGGCCCAACCTGGGGACATCAGTACCAGCCTAACTGCAAGAAGGCATCACTTACTAAGGAAGGCCATATACCCAATGACCGCATCCTCATGCAAGGCCTCAACCAGCCCCAGACTCAACAAACTCAGACCCAGGAGCCCCACCTGAACTCTGACCCTTGCCTCTCCTAATTCTGGAATGGCCACCTCGTAATCCTCCTCCAGCTCCCTCCAGCGCGCCACCTCCTCCCTTGCCCCCTCCTCGTACTCCTCCCTTCTCCAATGCCCAGCAGCTGCCCAAATAAGGGGAAAAAGGTCACTGGAGAGAGGTGCACTAGCAAAGCCGGGGATGGGATCTCCATGGGCAGCCTTTTAGAAGGCTCCAGGGAGGGACTGGGCAATGCCCACCTTTTCCCTTTGTCTGGGCACCCCCCATGGCCCTCACGACTGCCGGTCCCAGCCTGGGTCACTCAATGGGTGATCAGGACCATGGGACAACCCTGACTCCCCACCCAGTCAGCCCCCTGACTCTCCAAACTCCCACTAGATGCCTTTGCAGATGCCTCCCCCACTGGCTCCACCACTCAGTCCCGCTCCTTGACTCCCATCTTCCAGGTGATTTCCCCCAGCAGCCACTCCTGCTTCTGAGAAATGCAGTGCACCCTCTACAGTGCTGATATGGAACACCGCTTGTGGTTGAGGTGGCATGCCTCACATACGGCTGTGTCCCAGCGAGACAAGGGGCCCGAGACCTCAAACAGGCAGGAGACCCATTGCCGGGTGCAGTGCTTGCACTGCACCAAAATTAGCAAAGAGACCCAAAGTAGGAGACCACTTACTGGTCCATTGCTCACACACCAAGCATGAGCAGGCAGACTCTGGAGCCTTTCCAGGGCCTCCCTAAATTGCTCCTGCATTATACTCGCCCATGCAATACAATGGCTCTCTGGGACCTCTGAAATGGCCTCTATCGCCATCCTGGAACAACAGAAGTGGGGGGCAGACAGCCGAGGGTGGGAAGGAGGTTGCAGAAAAAGCAGACGGGGAGAGAAGACAGTCTTCCATGCAAAAGTAGGCGTGGGGCGACTCAAATGGGGCTTCAGAAGGACCCTGGGGCCTACATTGGGAGCAGCCTCTGGGGGCTGGCTGGGACCCGCCTCCGGGGCAGGATTATTGTGTTGTACTGGAAAAGGAAGGTCAGTCATAACAGACAAATAATGCGGCAACACTCACATTGAGCAAGCACAGCCACATGTGCATAGTATCACACGTCCCAGGCCTCTCATGCAATCAGGGGAGCCACTTTGTTAGTAGCTGGGGGCATCAGGGAATGCGTTGGCATACGTAACATGATTGAGTTAATGGGAAAAAAATTTTTTTTGAATACGTGGCAGATCAGGTACCGGATCCCACAATTGGACCCCGGACCAAACCACTGGTTACACACACCTTGGAGGGTTTTGGTGCTGAGGGGGGAGTGATGTTACAACCCCCCTCTAGAGTCCCCCAGGACAGCCCCAGAACCTCACCCGGGACCCTCTTTTGTTAGCTCCACAATACACCCTGCCCCCACAACTACCAATGCCGCCATCAACTCACATCACAACTGCCATCAGCTAATCCCCAGGAACCCTGCATCACAGACCCCAGGATCAACTGCCATCAACCACTGGATCATGCTACCCGCTTCCAGCCATCACACATTACAAACCCTCCTGTGCCAATTGATTGTGCATCCCACATGCGCAATCCAAGTATACAGTTCCAGCCTGTTACTTAATGCCTCCCAGAAACCATCCCAGACACCCCAGAACCCCAAAACCTGACTCCATAGTACTTATAGCGTAGTTCACCACTGTATTTGTTAGTCTTGATATTATCTGAATTATTGTATGCCCTCTCGTTTGACTGGTATACACTGACTGGCATGCTTTAACTGGCATGCCAGAATAATGGCGTGCTTTAAGTTTGGTATGCACTTTGCAACTCATAATTTGCTAACTGGGTCTCATCTTAGAACCTCTAGTTCTAACTTGACTCCTACTAACTCCCAGCCTCTCCAAAACACCTGAAGCCCCAGGTCAAGTTCCATTCCCCGGGACCACCCCCTGTCCCTGTCTTGAACCCCAGAGCTTTAGCCCTGGAGCTCCAGACACCTGAGTATCCATAGATCAAGTCCACCTTGTAAGGGTGTTGCTTTCCCAGAAAGCCCCCAACTCAGCAAAACCTGACAATCTGCTACTAGCAAGTTGCTGCATTTAGCAGCCTAGATATTATAAAGGTGACCTTTGGAAGCTATAGCTCAGTTACACAGCTAGCAGAAAGAAATTCAAAGATGTATTAATAAAGGTAATACAGGTACAAATAGTAAAGTGCTAATCTAGCAGAGAGAGATCTAAAAAAAACAAGTTTAAGGACTCACTCTGCCTATTGATAGAAAATATTCCAAGATCAAGTCATGTAACTGTCATGATGTGACATTGTCATGCTGATATCATGCAGTGTGACTGATGTGACTAATGTCATAGTCATAGTTACAGTCACATTATAAGTCACATGGCCATTAGGTCATGGAGTTGTATAAATTGGATTACTTTTCTCAGAATCTGGCAAAGGCTCCAAACCGATAAGGAAGTTTATTCCCATAATCTAGCCAGTGAGAAGTTTAATGAAGGCAGTAGAAGATAAATGAATTAAAGTGAGAAGGCCTGAAAATTAAAAGGAAATATAGAGTAAGAGACCTCTAAAAAGGTGGTTTTCTGATAGATATAAGCTGAAGAGCAATTGCAGAGTAGTCCAATGAAGCTTTGGGAGGTTTGCCAAAGTTAATTGAATTTTCTTAAAGATGGAGATACTGAGTTTGATATTGCCATCTCATGTTGCTATTAATAATTTGGCCTTTTTTTAAGTTGTTGTAAACTGTTTTATTTAGTTTTTTAAGTAGTGTTGGTTAATCTGCATAATAAGACTTTTGAAGCCATTATATATAATTTGTTTTGGGGCAATTTGGAGAACCTAGCAGATTTGCTTAGAGAGGGCCTCATGGAGCTAAAAATATAAAGCATTGTAGTTTTAGCCTATCTTATAGCCTCCTTCCTAAATTGAACTACAAAGGCAGTGAAGTGTTTCCTAAGGCTTATATTATCATGACTCACCTATATTTTTTAAAGTAGGACCACACCAACTCTCCACTTTTTCCTCTCCCAAATGCCAACTATTACTAACCCAATTACTGAAATTACCAACTTTTCTATATAGACCACAACTCTCTTGCATGCTCAGAAGACTCTAATTTCTCCATGCTGTAGCCAGATTACTTCCAACACCTTGTAAGTGCTGCTCTACACAATTGTTCTGCAAGTTCCAAGTTCTATATAAGCTTAATTTTGCTAACACTCAATCACCTCTAGTTGTTAGAGAACTGCCCTTTTAGAAGTTTCTTACTCCATGTTTCTTTTTAATTTCCATGCCTTTTCACTTTAATTCATCTGCTTTCTGCCACCTTCATCAAATTCCTCACTAGCTGAACTATGGAAACCAACTTTTTTAATGGTCTTGGAGCATTGATTAGACTCTGGAAAATAGATTACTTCTGATGAAGGCTCTGAAAGCTAATTTACACAGCCCTATAATCTGGGGGCCATGTATGACTGTGATTATGACTATGGCATTAGTCACATCAGTCACACATGACAGTCATGTGACTCGCTCTTTAGACTTATTCTCTTTAAATCTCCCTTTGCCAGATTAGCACTTTATTATTTGTACTTATATTATCTTTATTAATATATCTTTGGATCTCCCTCTGCCAGCTGTGTAACTGAGCCACAGCCACCAGAGGTTGCCCTTACACTAGTGCACAATTTCATCTTTGACTTTCTAATCTATTCTGATTTTCTTTCTTTCTTTCCATCTCTCTTCAATTCTCTGTCTTCTCTTTTTCTATTTCTCTATGCTACTCTCACCTCCTTCCTCTTTGTTCCTATTTCCTTATTTTTCACCCTTCTCTTCCTATCTCCAATTTTACTTACTTATTTTGTTTCCATTTATTTTTACTCTATTTTAACTTCATCTTCTTCATTTTAACTCCATTCCATACTCATCTGTTTTTTTTTTCTATTTACACTACTCCTCTATTCCCAATCCTCTATCCACACCTCCAATTCTCTGTTTTTTCCATTTTCTTTCTGTACTTCATCCATTTCTCTATTTCTTTTAAATTTCTGCATGCTAACTTTTAGCACTAACTGCTTGCCTCTATGTGAGTTTCTCTTTTTGGTGAGACCCAACTAGTAGGTTTTTTCTCAATAGAGTGAGCCCCTTGGTTAGCAGGACTTGACATATCTAAAGCAATACTAAGTTTCTTTTAGCTTCAGCAATAGTATCATAAACTCCAAATTTACTGGAGAATTCCAATATAAAGGCTTCCCAATATAAAAACAGGGAGTATTGAGAGTTGTACTAGAATAACATAGTATAGTGGTCCAATGCAATTCCTTGAAGGTAAAATGATGCAAAGGCCACTTAAGCCTTATTAAAAGTATATATGTATAGCTTGCTCTAGAAGGTGTTCAAGCATTGTACAAAAATAATTCATCCCTTCTGAAGGTTACAGTTGCTTAATGGCTCTGGTTTTTAGATATTTAGACATTCTTTGCATGCTAAGACATTCTAAACTTCTCCTTGATCTTTGCCATTAGTGAGAGGTCTTTTGGAATTGTAATAGTAGTAGTTGTTGTTCTTAAAGCCTCCTGGAAGAGGGAATGTACTGATAGACTGCCAAGAAAGTCCACTATTTAGGGGACTTTTGCTGAAGAAATCTTAGTTTAAGGGTTCACCATTCCTTAAGGGTTCAGTGGCCTAATTGGGAGGAGGGAGGCTGTCTGGAGAGAAAAATGGGAGTAAAACCTAGAAAGCAATTGAGTTTGGGGGGTTCTTGGAAATTTAAAAGAGGAGTGTGAGACAAGGAGGGGTGTGCACTATGGAGAATGTCTATTTAGCATTGCAGAGATTAAAGTCAGGAGGGAAATTATGCAGTCTTAGGTAAAGTGATGCAAGGAATGGATTGAGGGCTTGTTGATGTAACTGAGCATGTGGTTGAACTCTTCATTATCATTTTGCATAGAACAACATTCACCTTTTTCTAGTGCAGAAATTGGTGGTTTTTCCAGAACTTGTCTTTATATCCTAAAAACATTGATTCTAGAACTGAGTTGGCTTAGAATCTTGCTAACAGTTCTACTTTGCATGCAGTCACCTAATCAAACAGTTTGCTGATGGAGTTGAGTCCTCAGAGGAATGTAGAGGTGGCATTTAAGTTTTGCTAGTAGCATTGAGCAAGTCTTAGAAAGGGATTATCTATAGGTCCTAGCACTTTTAGGAGCCCTTAGTGTTGCATGTAAAAAGAGCAGGCAGGGTTTACTGGGTTCTCAAACCTTTCTGGAGATGGAGAGACATGGATTTCTTTGACTAGGCTGTGCAGCTTCTCTCATAGTGCTGAGTCATCTTTGAAGATTTGAAGAGTTCAGAGCAAGAGGTTTCCTTGCTTCTAGAGCTTGTGGAACATTAAAATCTGATTAACCCAGATTTTAGAGATGACAGTAGTAGTTGGCTGCCTTAGACTCTATAAGAGAGCTTGAGCCCTTTAAAAAAACTTCAGCATTTTCAATCTTTGTACTAAGCAACTTTGTAAGCAGCATGGAGGAAAATCTAAAAGTATATGCAATTGACAAGCTAAAGGGCCTTCTTGATATCTGGGTGACTGCACAACTTGTGGTTAGTTCTGTTGCAGAATGTTGAGTTAGGGTTTGTCATAGTCTGGAACATAGATGAAGCAGTTTCAGAGGAAGAGTTTTTAGCCAGAAGAAAGGGTGAAGGGTGACAGAGAGGACATATCATTTGTGAGCTTCTCCAGTGTGCTCTGAGAGGTTATGATCATAAAAGTACAAATTAGTTGAAGCATTTCAAAGAAGAGCACCCACCTCTACTGCCATTGTTTTCAACAACTACATCTACCTGGTGATACTATGACATGACCCAACATCTATGTGTGCTGAGCTTTCTCACTGACTGCTTGCACTTGCCACTCTCATTGTCTGTGGCTAACAACAACTGCACTATCACCACCACTATCTCAATAGCTTTATGTCTATTGAGAACCTGTTCAAATTCTTCCACTAATTAGTTTAGCACTTGACTACCCATTTAAATTACTTATCATACCTCTACTACTTTACTAGAGTTTTGTTATGCTTAGTATATCATAGCAAATGCATAGTAATTGCAGAGCACCTCTAAATTTTGATTCTTTTCTCTCAACAAATTTTCCACAAACATACTATAACTTTGACACACTACTCATCAATGCCAAGTATAACAGAACTCTAATAAAGTATAGTAAAAGTAAATAAGTAAGTTGAGTAAATAGTCAGGTGCTAAATTATATAGCAGAGAGAATCCAGACAAGTTTCCAGTAGATACAAAGGCAGTGTGGTGATGGTGGTAGTAGCATAGTCATGACTTGCTATAGACAATGTTGGACAGAGGAGGTGAAAGTAGTTAGGGTGAGCTTAGCATGCATAGATGTCAAGTCATGTCACAGTATCACTGATGATGCCTAAAAGTAGCTAAATGCTGGAGTGTCAACTCAGCAGTAGCAGTAAGGTTTAGTTTTTAGGCTTACTAATAAGACAACTGGACAGTTTCTAGAAACTCAGTAAGAAATATGGTAAGAAATGAATGGTAAGGGAATGCAGCAATAAATGAGGCTTGACATGTTGAAAATGTCAAAAATTTGTCTTGCCATTGATTGTTTAGTGGCATAGTAACAATAGTCACTAGTGTAAGTCTAGTGCACAGAGACAAAGTGCCACTCAAACAGCAGTGACAAAGCAGTAAGAGACAGAGACAACTTAGCAACTGTTTGTAATAATACTAGAGTGTGCTCAATTGAAATCTGAACTCTGAGGTGTAAAATGGGGATCTGATTCAATGATTAACTAAGTTGATAAATACAGTTTTTAAAGTCATGGTTTATAGTGTTGATTTCTTTGCAAACTGACTTGGTGGATTGAAAATCCTATGGATTATGACAGAGATGATTGTATTCAACCTTTTACTGACAGTGAGTGGTGATTCATGTATTCTCTGTCTACTAACTTGGCAGAGGGGGTTGTTTGGCAGATTTATATATCCAGTCACATTGTGATGTCGAGTGGGATTTGAGAGTTGGAAAAATAGCGGATTTGAGGCTGTATTTTGGGGAGTCTCTGGACAAGCTTTCTTAGGAGCTTTTCGGGGCTTCTTTTTCCAATGTCCAATGGAAGCATCTTCCAGTGCCAGCAGTGATAGTCACCTGACCATTGCTGCCCGTGATACCTGCACGTGACGCGCAACGGCTGGGTTTTTGAAGGGGGTCACGGTCATATGACTAGTTTGAAGGGCCTTCTTTGTTATTCATAACATTTGTTCTGTTTGCACCGCTGTGAGTTGAGTCGTCGGCTTAGGCAACCGTCAATACTCAGGACACCCTACAGATTCTTCGTATCTTCTGGGGATAAATCATATCAAAGGCTGCTAATGTCTGCCACCTTTACAGCCAACGAAACTGATTCTGTGTCCGCCGCTCTGCCTCAAAGTCAAGACAGCCTTGATTCTGTTCTGCCGACGACACTCGATGTACCTGACGATGGTTTTTTAGACCTTGCAGAGCGGCGAGTTGCATGGTGGGACTCGCCTCGTCTCAAGGCTTGGATGTCAGGCAGTGGCTATACATTCTATCAGCGAGTGTATCGCTCTTCGGGCGATCCTTCAAGAACTGTTCGCCTGTATGACGCTCAACGACAAGATACATCCTTCCCTTACGCATATCACGGTGGTCCAGCAGACGTTAGCTTCAGTGCCTATATAGGCGCACGAGTGCGTCTCATAATTATCTTTGTGCTCTGTTACACGTTTAATCATTATTCAGGCGATTGTTGGATACGCCCTGGACTCTCAAGGAAGACATGTTGCTATAAAAGCAGTCTTGTCTGGAAGTGAGGAATATCGTATCCTCAAATACCTTCAAAGCGTGGGTGTACCAGAGTCGATAGACAGTTTCCGGAATATTATACCCATCCTCGACATTATTGCATGTGAAGGACATTGGCTTGTCATCATGCCTCGGTACGTGCCTTTGTTGGTCTTTGGTTTTCCATAAGAACATCAACCACTCTTAAGATGGGGCGAATTTCCTTTGGAACCAGGCTATCGGAATATGAAGGAAGTATTCCACTTCATTCACTGTCTCTTGAAGGTTAGGCGACATTGTTACTATTACAGCCAGTCATGACCTTCCTACCAGGGTTTAAACTTTCTACATTCACACAGAATAGTTCATGGAGTACGTCTCCACATTTCAAAAAATACTTCCTGACATCGATCAGAATGGCCTTAGGACATCAAAACAGAGAATATACTCGTCAACCACATTGATAGATATCATGATCAAGCGTATAACCCCCAACGATCATCTCTGCGTACGCAGGGGAAGTTGACCTATGCATTGTTCGACTTTGATCATTCAACCATGTTTCCACAATGTACAAGCATCAATGAATGTCGACTTCCGAGCTTCATCTCTTTGCAGACCTACCCGTCGCAGCGCCCGGACGATACACATCAGGGGGAGATCGATTTCAACCCCTTTGCATTTGATGTCGGTATGTTGGGTGTTCTCTTTTGCAAAGAATTCCAGGTGAGTTGAGTTGATGAATTCAATTAATGTCTGACTTAGCATCCAATTAATGTACAGCACCTGACAAACTTGGCGCCTATGTTGGCGCCCCTTTTCGACATGATGACTACGAGAAACATTCCAAGGCGTTTTACAGCATCGGAGGCCTTGCAATTCTTTGAGGAGCAGGTTCAACCTCTAACAACTGACTTAGAAAAGATTGCATGTTGTCCACGGGGTTCCTATGTGTCTTACAGACGATTCGACGAATTCGACCGTTGGCAGCACCTAGACCCCGATTTCATTGAACAATGGGCCAAATTTCGTGAACCGCCCATTCCTTTCCATGTCCGAATGCTACAAGTATTTTGTGGACGTCCGTGGCGATGGTATCTCGTTAATTACATCCGCCGATTGTGTCGATTTTTCAAGCAAGGTTGTCATCTATTGTTCCCCGTATTTTGAAGTGTTGTCTATTCAAGGCTTGGATGACACGACTTGCAAAATTTTTTTGATATATTCAAATAACGCGCTTGCGCACAAGTATTATTGTTTCCATTGCTTTGCTGTATACATGTGCCTGGCGCTTCGTTAACTAAAGCCACTATCTCGACCGATATATATATTACCCACTATGCCTTCTTTGTGATCACAAGCGGAAGTCTTACTTAACTTTAGGGAGATGCTGAAGAATGTAGACAAAAATTCAGGCTTCTTTGGACACGAGCTTCTGTCAAAACTCTGCTCGGTGTCCAATTGTTCACCCTGTTAACTGTCTGAACAAAGAATGATTTGTTTACAGTAAAGATATTTTATGTCGTGATCAATGTCGCCTCAAAAGTTTTGACTTCTTAATCGCTGAAGAGTCAAATCAACCGCAATGAGACAGATACAGATAACGTCCAAGAACTACAAGAACCTCAGATCGAACATCAGAAAAAGAAAAAGAAAACTGTTGGTGAAATCCATCGTTTTCTATTTATATTACTGCTGGCAAAATTGTGATGATAATCTAATCTGGAAGGTATACAACCTCCGGACGTAATGCCTCTCCGCGAGGATTCAAAGCCACTCGGGTTAACCGGATAGACCAACAAGCTATTTGGACGTTCCTGCTTGACCGGGTCGGTTCCGCAATTCATGCTTAAGGGACCAGGTTGTTCCAAACTATCAATCCAGTTCCTGAAGTGGCCTGCCCCACGAGTGAGATAAAGAATCCTTCCATCAATTGTTACGAAGCATAAACCTAGTTCATAGGATAGAGCAGTGATAGTAATTCGAATTTAGGCACTGACTGGCGTTGAAACCAGCGTCGAAGGGATGGGTTATGGTAAGCCGAAAATCCCTGAACCCTGTCTAAAATCTTATCTAATGGGGTAACTGATGAGAGCTACTATTCCGTCGTGACTTGGCGGGTTATCATAATCTAGCAACTACTTCTGCTTTTTAGAGCCTTTGGCGCGCTCTTCTTCCCGTTTAGCGTAAATCATGTCGGTGAAGGGGCTGAACACGAGGTAAGCGAGGACAAGACTTTACAGGAGAATTGGCGCACCCTTCGTAACGCAGAGCGATCACATAGACCAGGTAGACGTAGACCGAGACGAACAGTCCAACTGGGCGCTCATACCTATTGTAATGTATCACAAAGAGCCCTATTCAGGGAGGAGTCAAATTTACCAGAGGGCACCTGCGAAGAAGCACATGGTGCTTCCGACATACATGGGATCGCGAAGGACATTGAAGGGAAACCTGTTGGGACTCGTAAGAAGCTTTCCATTTTATTCTGGCATCCAACACACCCTTCGACGCGGTGATCCATCAGGATTCCGAAATAGTCACCAAGGAATGTTCCGGTAACCCCGAGTGCCCACGTCGAGGTAATGACGAAGGTTTGTCCCACGATGAAGAGGGCGGCGGGAACGAGCGTGGCATAAGGTTCAGGGAGCAGAGCCTTCCTAGGCTGATCTTCAAGTGCTCGTTGGTATCTGCAATATTGATCAGTTCGGAAAAATTAGGCATATCATAGTCGCGCACAAGGTATCTCGTAGAACACCAAAAGAAAAGATCAAAAGCGCAAGGAAATAAACTCCTGCGCGGGCATTCCCCCCAAAAAGACGCGTCATTGTCTTGTTCCTGTACTCTTTCGACGTTTGTTACAAAAGTGACAAGGTCGAGAAGGAAAGGGGCATCCCACCATTCCTGGCCAAGATATTCCACGCAGTCGGATTAAAGGCGATAGAAAGCAATGAAATGGTCAAGGAAGACTTGGAAAAGTCCACCACAGAGAATACATCTGCAGAGATAGCCATTGAGAAGCCCAGGTGAGTTAAACCGTCGAGCTGGCCAATTTCACGTTACGTAAGCATTGGTACGTGGAAGAAAGTTTTTTTTTTTTTGCCAAATTTCCAAAGTTGCAAGCAGGTAAACCATATAGCACTTCTATCCTACATATAGCATCTCATAGATACGTAATCAAGAACGTAACCTCCATCCACCGATCAAAGGGGAAAACATGAATAGAGAAAGAAAGAGTCCACCTTGAAGATCAAAGTCTCTTAAGGGCCTTCTTCCTCTTCTCTGCAATTGTTGGAGCGCCACCGGTGGCCGACCTCTTCATGGCTTTGGAACCAGTAAGAGTATGCGGAGCTGTCATGCCGATACCCATGCCGATACCCATAGCCGTGGTCGTACTAGTTTTGGCGTCTACATTCGCATCAGCAGTACCTAACGGCGATGGAGATACATGGCAATCTTTATTCATTGACAAAATTCCGTCTTTCTCACCAGGTGTGAGTTTAGAAGGTGGTGCAGGGGAAGCAGATTTACGCGTGACAACAGGAACCATAGGTGGCATAGTCGGTGTGCTCGGTGCTACAGTTTGTGGCGTGGTTTTGGAAGTTGTTGAGGATGAGCTAGAAGACGACGTTTCGGTACTTGATGACTCCACGATTGGAGACGTATTAAACTCTACTGGTCGTTTCCGGGGCGTTGCATGGACACTGGTGATGAGTTTCGCTCGATCGCAGTAACTTTGATAGTTTTCCAGCAAGAGCTTCCCCGCTTCTTCGTCAAGAGCCGATTCAGGATTGGGATAAATGAGGAGGCACTTGACGGTCACGAGAATATGTTCAATGCCATAAGTTGACTTCCAGTCCTTCTTCAGCGTGTTAACACATATCTCTCCAGTATTCGAGACGTTAGGGTGGAAGATTTTGGTAACAAACCAACCTGAGAGTCATCCATAAGCAGGACACTGGAATACATTATACTATCGTGGCTCACACTTCGGAGGAGCAGCAGGAAACTCTTCAGTAAATTTAAACTTGACCTTGAAGTAACCGCCGGCGTATGGCGTGCCTTCTGTTCGAGCCAAATCAAGCTTGGTCAGCCACCAAACTGACGTCGACAAACTTGCGCCGCGTCGAGACGCGAAGTGCTGCTCCATGCACTTACCTGGTCCCTGGATGATCCCAGTTATATCTAACATATCTTCCTCGCTCGTCTGAATACGGATACCCTCAGGCGGGCTCTTTTTAAGGTCTGTGATCTCGCGCATCACACGGCGCAGAGCTGTAGCTGATAGAGACTGAGAGGATGTTAATCAATCCAACCGATATCAAGGGTAACTAACTAACGCACCATGATCTATACGACAAAGTTGCAACTGCAATAGTGAATAATTGAGACAAAGTAACTTCGAACTCACTCATGGTCACCGAGCTCTCGGAGTTTGAAACGCGTGTCACGTGACGGTTTGATCAACCTACATTTTCTCCTGAGTACGAAACCAGACTTCACTCTTTTTTGTGAACTGATCGTTGATTTGGTCTTTCTCATCCCTTCAACTGCACAACTTGTCATACATGGCATCTGCCGGGTTTTGAAACAATTGTCCTGTCTTTCCTCGTCTGTCGCCACATCATCAAATGATGTTATTTGGACAATAGACATCGCTCGGAGGCGTTTATGGCAATGCTTGAGCATGTGCAATAATGCACAGCAGGACTTGAGCTTAGAAGTATACATGTTATAATCTTACAACCTTGTTACAACCTACAAAGTCTGTATCTTTCCCGGCCAGAATGCTGGCCCTCCTTTGTTGATGTTATACCACGGCGCGTCATGTGCCAAAAGTACACGAACGCGAGGCATCCTCAAGATCTCCCTCATCCGTGCTAAATGTCGTTCCGTCTGCTCCTTATCGAGATATGCACACCTGGCGAAACCATGCATATGTTCATGAACAGCGACCTGTCCTTTTCCCGTTACCAGGTCCCAGTGGTGGGCACTATCTCCACCAAGGAAAATCCATGCACCGGTTGCGGATGTGCGCGCAAGGACATTGATATGACCAGGGAGATGGCCGGCCGCGTCGATAATGTACAAGCTACCATCGCCGTAGAAGTCGAAGGCATGTGGGAAAGGGCCTAAAGGCTGCCAGTCGATCGTGGAAAGGAACTCAGTGCGATCAAGCGGTAGGTCTTTGACGATCAGGGGTTCCACGTACTCCGGATCGATTACATTTTTAGTCTCTTCGCCAAGAAGAAAGGTACTGTTGGGGAAAAGTTTGTGGTCGCCCATGTGATCATAGTGGACATGTGAGAGACAAATCGTAGAAATATCCGAAGGCGACGTTCCACCTTTGGCAAGTGATTCGACGACGTCTTGGGGAACGCTGGTCCCGAACGTTTCCATCAGCTTCACTGTGTCTGACGGGAAATATGTCTGCCAATCTTTGCGGATGCCGAGGTCGAACAAGAATTTATCGCCATTCGTGGAATGTTGGAGCAGGAAAGCCAAGGATGGTGCAACCAAGGTCTCTCCTGGAATGCCACTTGTTGTGAATTGTGACGATCTGAGCTCAAGAATACCTCCCTCAAGCGCAGACACGTCGCAGTACGCTTGCTGGACACCGGGAGCAGGAAGAGCGTTACTAGAGTTCGACATGTTTCTGTGTCGCGAGGTTATCAAGATAGCGGTGAATGTGTGAATCGAAATTAAAATCACCTCAGTCGATGGGATATAACCTGAAAGCTCTAAAAGCGTAATTGAGGCCATTTATACAGTCGGCAGGCTTCCCCCTTGGTCGGCAGGGTCATAAATTGTACATTTCTGCTGACAAGTCTTCCGCTTTAGGTTTCGCGGGGCGACTGTTGTAGCCTGCTCCGGCACCTTCGGCAGCTCTCAACGAATTCTTCATGTTCTTGTCCTTTTAAGTTGTATCATCCTTTTAGCATACACGAATTCCATGAAGGAATTGCAGGGAAATCAGAGATGTCGATTTTGGGACCTGCCAATGCACGATAAGACATAGTATCAGAGCTTTGAGAGTGGAAAGATGAAGCGGATCAGCTAAACTCCATAACACAAGCTCGTGGATGGCTTGAGAAGATCTAAGCTAATGTCTGAGAGAAACACGCTGCAAATAGAACATTTAATGTACCAACTACATGTGTTTGGCATTGAACCTGGAACCTTGGGGTGTAACATGATACATGCACTACATAATAAGCTTATAGACTCCCGTCGATCATGATGGCATGCATATGCACAAAATGTGCACCAAGACTAACGATTTCTCCCGCAGACTATTGTACCAAGAGTCATTGACGTTATTTGACCAAGAATTGGCTTAACAAATATTTCTATATGTTTTGACCAGTCAGTGGGACAGTTAGTAGAGAACGATTGAATCCAGCAGATGTCAGAGATATTGAACTTCGAGGGGAGAGGTCCCAGACACGGAAGGCGGAATTCCCCACGTGCACCACCGAAATCGATACGGTTGGTAACAAAGGTTGGTAGGGTTCTCTATCTCCACAAAACGCACACAAGCATGGATTTAGGGCTGAAAGACGTTCACGTTCTCGTCACTGGTCATTTTCCAGCTATTACATTTTTCCCAACATCAAATATTGACTTGGTCTTCAGGAGCAAACGGTGGGATCGGGCTCGAGACCACCGCTATGTTTCTGCGTAACTGAGTTTCTCGATCGCCTGTCCTCTAGCTAACATGGAACTACTGCAGAGCAAGGCGCCAAAGTCACTGCTCATTATAACTCAAGCAATGAGAACTTGGAACCACTTCTTGCTTGTTATCAGTATCGTGTCCAGGCCCTTCAAGCTGATCTAACCATCGAAAGTGCCGTGTCGCAACTCTTCGCCAAGGCTTCATCATCCTTTGGGCCTGTGCAGATAATCATCGTCAATCATGGTGTTTGGCCTCCTACCGATGAACCTGTAGTGCAGATGTCGCTTTATCAATGGAAATCTACCATCGACATCAACCTGACATCCTCATTCTTAGTCTGTCGAGAATTCTTGAAAGGTCTTCAGAATTCATCGGAAGACATTAAGGACTACGCCTCAATATTGTTCATCGGGAGTACCTCTGGAAGATTTGGTAAGTAAGCCTACGCCACCCTCTTGATCTTGCTACGATAAATGTGGCACAGGCGAGGCAGGACACGCCGATTATTCGGCAGCCAAGAGTGGTACGTCACATCTCGGTTTGATCATCAAACCACGTTGAAAACAAAGTTATAGCACTGATGTACGGTTTTACCTCAACTTTGAAGAACGAGATTGTCAAGATTGCACCCAAAGGTAGAGTCAATTGTGTCGCGCCAGGATGGGTAGACACGGTAAGAATTGACCTGAGAACAGCGTTATCATATATTGTCTGACAGGTTTCACAGCCTATGGTGGCTGACGCATTGAATGATCCAGGAGTTGTCTATCGGGCAATGGCCACGTGCGCTCACGTTTTTCCTGCGTAATAGTTGGGTGAATGGTTGATCAATAGGACTCCCTTGAAAAAAATTGGCGTCACAAGTGATATCGCTAGTCAAATTGTTGTTTTATCTTCCCCTCGCATCTCTGGTCACGTCTCTGGCGAAGTCATCATGGTCACAGGTGGCATGGAGGGTAAGTCATAATCTTGAAACATGAAGATCGATTCTGATACTTTACAAGGTCGTCTGCTTAATCTCCCCCAAGACTTGTAATGTCATAAGCTGAAACCTATCATAATGGGACGGTTCCATGCAACCTGAAATCCCTCGAGCTTGCGCCGATTGATATATTAATTGTACCTTCTGGCCTGCGCCATCCCTGATTAACAACGTCCCAGATCGAGAGTGTATGGCGTGAAAGATTGATAACAACGTTCTTCGTCTGCCCAGCTTGTAAAAAGACATCGGAAAACCCTTTCAAGATTGAAGGTGGCTCCCCAGATGAAGACGGCATCTGCACGTAAAGTTGGGGGATCTTCATATCAAGGAATCAGCAAGCACCATCAACTCGATCCCAAATCGACATACTTCGCCTCCAGCAACTGAGCCTGTGTTTCTAACGTCAAAAGTGACCTTAAATGCGGGTTGATGCAACCTGGAGAATATCAAAGATCAGTGACACCGTCGACTTCAATGTTATTTGAAAATTACCACAAGGCAGTCGACGATCCAAATCCAGGAGAAGACGAGTTCCCTTGGTCCCAGTTATTCTCTTGTGCTTGTTCAAATGAACTTAAGGAAGCCGAAGCAACCTTAGTGACGTGAAGGTTGCTATACTCGAATGAAGTGTAGCTAAGACCAAAGCCGAACTCGAATCGAGGGGTAATGTTATGCTGAGTTTTGACAAGGCGTCAGCTACAGCACGATGTTCGACCTGAGTAACGTCTTACAGCGTCAAAGCCACGATAGCCAATGAGTAACCTAAGCTTGTGTCAGACGCGGTACAAGAATTAAATTATGCAGACAAACCCTTCGGTATATGGAATTTGAAGAATATTTCCTTGACTACCTCCGGGAGTGATTTGAGCTGAATAATCTTCAATGCGTTTTGCGATTGTGTACGGTAGACGACCAGATGGATTCCAGTCACCGTATAAGACGTCTGTAATCGAATTACCTGCTTCTTCCCCTGGGGCACTAGCCCACAGCACCTAAGTCATGTCAACCTTATTATCATCACTGGACGACTACGCAACCATCTTACCGCAGTGACATTTGGGTGGTCGATCCAAGGCTCAACAATGAGTTGACCCACGCTGTGAGTAACAACGATGGTGTTGTTATTTTGACCCGCGACAGCAAGAATCAAGTCGTCTCCTCCATGCCATGCCGTTAGATTGGCCCTGCGAATAGTCAAGAGAGGTCATGGAAGCAAATCGTGACCAACCTATCGCTGCCTTCGCTGGAATCCGAATTGACAAAAACAATAGCAGCAGAAGTACCAATGGCCATGTTACCCGCTCTTGCAACGTTAAAGTCATCAAATATCCATGACACACTTGTGCGGTCTTTTCGTGCCCGTGCCTGGAGAGCTTCATAAGGCTGAAAATATCAATTTAATATGACGACGAGCTGCTTGTTTCCTCAAAATAACGTACCGAAATCAGATAGGTGAAATTAGCTGTTCTGAAAATGAATGAGTTTCTGCATTGTGTGATACAACAGGTCTTCTCACCCACTCCCTCCACCCATTGCCAAAATGCCGTCATTGCCAATTTGATCCCTGAATGCATTGGGGCCAGCCTCGCGCGCAGGTCCAGAATCACTGCCAGCCAGAAAAATACTTCTGGGACGTTTCAATGGTAGGGCACCATTCTTGTTCTTCAGCAGGACCGTACTCGCAGCACCGATTTCTCGCACTAAATTGAAATGATCGTCTTGAACATCGATATGTTGGTTTGTCGCTATGTCATCGGGATCGTTAGCGTTGAAATTGACAGCTGGGAATGACGAAGAATCCTGATGAAGAAGGTACCATCCAGCCAAAACGCGGGTCTACGAGAGATTATATTTTATTTGGGCATAAACGATTATCACATACTGCCATATCTTTCAGACGATCTTCGGAAACTAATTGGTTTTGGACAGCGGCTGTCAAATTAGCACCAAAGAAGGAACCTGGTCCTCGACCAACATTTCCAGGCATTGTCATCTACGAGAGAAGTTAACAGACTTTAATCACTTCAAAGGTCCGACAAACATCAAGGCCATCCACAGCAGAAAGTGTAGAGTGTGTACTAAAATCCTTGTTGTATCAGACGCAAAAATAGAAATTAAAAATTACATACGCCCCCCAGTCAGATACGACGACTTGGATAACGGTTACTAGAAATTCATAGACATAGGCAATCCACGTACACCCTTGGAAACCAAATTCTCCCTTCAGAATATCATTTAAAGTCTTGTTGTTTTCACAGGCATATGTTCCGTTGATTTGATCTGCAAAGACAAGACAATGTTTTAGTTTATAACGCTTCCTTTGAATTCCTATTTCACTTACTGTAACTGCACATAATGCTTGCTGTACCTGCCATCACGCTTCGCAAAAATGGCAAGGCATATACCTCGTGTTGGGTCCGGTCGTCGACGTTTGAAGACGAAGTCGTCCTAGCGTGTTCTTGCTCACTTTCAAGACATAAATAGGCGGGAAAAAATCAGACTTGCTAACCAGGTCTAGCAAAGAACTCACTTGTCGATGAAATGCTTTGCGCAAGCTTGTACTCCACCTTGTTGCATGCCAAGTATTGTCTCGTACGCAGCTAATAGTCCCTTCAACAGGCGATGTCTACATCAAAGCGCGTTCTTCTCACCTTCTCCGGCTAGGAAAGGGTCTTCACCGAATCCTTCGAAATTTCTACCACCTTCGGCGACCCGTGCTAGATTCATCATCGGACCTAGAGCAACATTTACTCCTTTTCCAACATGTTCTAACCCCATAAAGAGGCCACGGAGGCGGATGAGGGATCGATTAAATCTGGTCAATAGGTAATAAAATGATATGCATATATTGATTTATCACGTACGTTGCTGCTGTATTTATGCCAGTCGGAAACGCGGTGACAAAGTCAGCAAGACGGACACCAAGTGGTGAGTCCTAGGACGAATTGGAACAACCGCACTAAGGAAGCAAAGAAACCAAGCTTACCTCTAGACAGAGCCCTGGCCAACCACGGCCAGTAACAGGTTCAACAGGAGGAATATTTCCCTGCATTACCATAAGTCAAATGAAATCAATCGACAAAGAAAGAAACACTCGCGACACATCGACCAGGGCGGCCGGTCGACTGCACCCCAGTCGCTACGCTAGCAAGTTCATCGAGACTAAAACTCTCTATCTGAAGAATTGATTCATCACTGAGATAAATATCATAAGGCGAAGGAATGTTTCCTGTCACCTTGGATTTAGCTTTAGCATGTGCAGACGCCCAAGCAGGGGCGAAATCCGGAACAATGCTAGTCGAGTCCTGAGTTGACGGCGGATGATTGGGATCGGTGGCCGGGAAAAGGCCAGCAATCGGGCTTTGAGAAGGAGCCGCAGAGGACAACACTGAGCCGTGGGCGACGCTCGAAGGTAAGAGACTGGACATAGCTGTTCGAGACTGAAGTGAGGTCTGGGAGGCAGAGTAGCCTGGTTTCGTAGAAGCCCCTTGACTCCGTGAGCTTGCAGCTGAAGATAAGGAGGCAAACGACGAAGGATTAGGCACCGAGGAAGCTAAGGCAGAGGACGAGGGTCCTATGGCATTGGCTTCCAAAGGTAGACCCAAGAGTACAAAGTTAAGAAAATAAAGAAACATTTTCGCGATTTCTCTGCAGAACGCTGGTCGAGCTGACCACTTATATAGACCCCAAATGGCTTGACATAGAAAACAAGTCCCATAGCTTTCGAGTCAGATGAACGCGGTAGCATGCGCCATCGTCGTCCCATGATGTATCTGTAAGGACCGCTCAGCCAATTCTCCCGTAGATATTAAGTCATTGGGAGCTTCTTTGAGTTACTGTGGGTAATCTCAGTTATTATTTGTCGATCTTCACGCACAAATCCTCATGGAAGTAGGTATTGGGGTGCTGCAGGCCTTGTGCAAAACCAACTTCTGTGGCACGAAAATAGGACAAAAAGTTTTGTGCCTAACGAGAGTCATCATGTGAGCTACATGCGGAGATAGAGGCCTAGAAGAGGCTGTTCGTTGTTTTGAGCGTTAGAAATGTCGGTCGCCCGTGTATTAGGGTATTAACTACAACTCATCAACAAAAAAGTACTTTCCTGTCGGAGCTGAATTTTTCAGGCTCAGTTTTACATTTGAGATAGGGAAAGAGCAAACTTGTCTCCGGACCGGGAAGCCGCGGAAGTCCGATCGCGGAGTGTGAAAACCATGACACGCGCACTGTGTCGCACAAGTGTCAAACTCAGTTCACAGATGGATCTGAAAATACTAAATAAAACCCTGGAATTCTTTTTGTATCCTCTAAACTTCTCTGACGCTGCACACATAGTCTTAACACCGAATTGTTTTAGAAACACTAGGCTCAAGGAACGTATAGGAATAATCAGTAACTGATCCTCAGCTCACCGTAAAAGAACTATATTTGACCTGTAGTGATAATAAGTAACTGATCTACAGACCAGGTAAGTATTTTGAGGTAACGACTAGGATAGTTACACATACCCTCAGTTCACTGTAAAAGAACTGAGGGATTCAATATCCAGTAGGTGTGAGGACCTGAATGTGGCTGAAGTACTCCTCCTATATAGTCGTAATCGGGAACGATCGAGAGTCGAAATAGCCGAAACGCCGCTGCCACAGCTGACAGTCGCTTTCCAACAAAAAGTTGCAGTAGATGCAAAGAGTCAAAACTTGTATCTGGCAACGTGAGCTTCCGATGATTTGATCACATCTAATTGATCTAATTTTGCGGAAATCATAACCCGGCGAGACTCTGCAGTTAGCTATTGTACATTACAGCCACTTGATATGACTGTCATCCATGTTATCCCTCGCAAAGGAGTCTCTGAATACTTTCCAAACTGTTTGACGCTATTTCTGTTGAATATAGTATCGCGGACGACTGGTGAAATAGGAATGTCTTTTATTTCAAGCTCTTCTGTCCAAGTGCACTAGTATTGTCGGCACCGATGGGATCGAGTGAGACGTAAAGGCTATATATTCGATGCAGGTGGTACCAAATTGACTACTCGAGTAGCAGATGATACATAGGAACCAGATCAATCCTACAAAAGTCAGCTCTGAGCAAAAAAAAAACTCGAAATCAATCTTGACTATTAGACTTCTACACTACCTATAGAGTTCGACGGTACAAAGGAACATCCAAACGAATAAGGTGGCAGAGAAAATCTTCCCCTCAGGGTAATTTTAGGAACGGCTAGTTCCGGGAATTGTTCCAAACAAACGACCATCCCTGCTACTCGCGCCAACCGTAAATGAGATTGTACCATCGGGCCTGCGCCAGCCTTGGGCGGCGGTATCCCAAATTGACAAATCATATCGGGAGAGGTTGATCCTGACGGTCTTGGTTTCTCCAGGTTGCAATTCGACATTGGTAAACCCTCTTAGGATGGAGGGAGGTTCACCCGAAGATGCCGGCATGTTAAGGTACAATTGTGGAATTTCGCCACCATATCGAGAGCCGGTATTGGTGACAGAGAAGGTGATCGTATAAGCGGGTCTGTGGAGCCTGGTAAGAATTTAAGAATTTAATTATATACATCAGCAAAGCATTTTTCCCTTGACAAAAGACGTACCAAAGAGCGGTAGAAGATCCCTGCTCGATTGGTGACGCTTCCCCAGCATTCCAAGCGCTTATTAAATCGTATTGTGCTTTATCAGGACTACGGATCAACGCTATCTGGAGATTGCTATAAGCAAATGTAGTGTAACTCAGCCCGAAACCAAATTCGAAGCGTGGTACAATGTTTTTCTGTATAGGTCACGTTAATCATGTAAGACTGTATGAAACGAGGAAAAAAATTTAAGAACATACCGCATCGAAATGACGGTAGTCAATCTCCAAACTAAATTACATGTTCAGCGTTGGATATCAGGATACAGACTGATCATTCACCCTTCGTTGTAAGGAATGTCAAGGATATCTGCGGGTTGTCCACCCGTCACGAGTTGGGCGGGATAGTCAGAGACTTCTTTGGCAATGGTATATGGGAGTCTTCCGGATGGATTCCAGTCGCCGTATAGAACATCTGTGATCGAGTTTCCTGTCTCTTGACCGGCTGCACCGGCCCAGAGGACCTGAATCTTCAATGAGCACCGACATAAAGAAAGGACATCATTGCGTACGGCAGTGACGTTGGGATGCTCGATCCAGGGTTCAATGATAAGGGGTCCAACGCTGTGTACAATGACTATCGTGTTCTTGTTTTGAGCAGCAACAGCTTGAATGAGATTATCTCCCCCGTGCCATGCTGTTAGATTCTTCCTACAGAGGAGTTTTAATTCTGTGTTGATTAAGGCTTTTGATATGTATACACACCGATCTCCTTCATTTCCGTCGACTGTTATGTACTCTTCGCCAGAGTCAGAGTTAATGAAGACGATTGCAGCAGACCTGCCGATGGCCATGTTGCCGGCTCTTGGGAGATCGAAATCATCCAAGATCCAAGAGACACTGGTCCTGTCCTGGCGAGCGCGAGCCTGAATAGCTTCCAGAGGCTGTCAAGTACGCTTGTCAGTCTGACCTCGCATTTGTGCATGGCAACTCACTGTAATAAGGTAGGTGAAATTGGATGTACCAGAGCCCCATCCCATAGCCAAAACACCGTCATTGCCTCCCTGGTCAGCAAATTGATTGGGACCGATCTTGCCAGGTCCGGCATCGCTGCCTACGAGGACCAAGCTCCTAGGCTTGTTCAACGGCAAAGCGCTGTCAACGTTCTTAAGGAGGACAACACTAGCTGCACCGATTTCTCGCACAATCTTGTAGTGGTCATCTTGTACGTCCACACGTTCATTGGTACTTTCATCGTCAGGACGGAAAGCATCAAAGTTAACCGTTGGGTACGAGAACAGATCCTGTTGGAGGTAATACCAAGCGGCAAGAATTCGAGTAGCTGAGAGTAAGGTCAAAGCTAATATCTGACCGCAAGTCCATCATCTACGTACCCATGTCATCGACTCGGGATTCCGGAATAGTGCCATTTTGAACATAGGCAGTGAGATTAGCGCCGAAGTAGGTTGTACCAGAACCGAATGAGATATCACCTGTCACAGTTCCAAGATTAATCTTTCCAGAGAAACGAAAGGAGGATTACCAGGCATGGTCATCTATGCATGAGATGATTAATTTCATTCTAAGCGAAGACATGACTAGGACATACGTCTAGTCCCGTAATGACAGAGATTGTCGAGTGGGTACTTTATACTTGTTAGCACTTTCATTCAACGTCATTCAAGACGCGGCTTACGCTTGCCAGTCGGACATGATATCTAACAAAGTTAATTCCAGAGCTCAGTGAATCGGGGAAACGACTTACATCCCTGGAATCCGTACTCTCGCTTCACGATGTCATTCATGATCTTGTCATTCTCGCAAGCATATGTGCCGTTGATCAAGTCTATGTTTCATGTCAGTTTGAGAATTGCCTTGGATCTCGGCAGAACGTACTGTAACTACACATCATACTCGCTACCCCGGCCATCACGCTTTTCAAAAACGGATGAGTATAAATCTCGTGTTGGGTTCGATCGTCAACTTCGGAACTTTGTTGGGTCCGTTTATGCTCTTGTTCGCTAGTGCACGACAAATCAAATATGATAAAACGAAAGTCGTATGAGATCACGTACTTGTTAACAAGATGCTTTGCACACGCTTGGACACCTGCCGCTTGCATGCCCAAAATTGTCTCATAGGCGGCTTCGCCTGTCAGGAATGGATCAGCACCGAATCCCTCCCAATTGCGTCCACCTTGCGCTATGCGTCCCATGTTCATCATAGGCCCCAGAGCAACGTGGATACCTTTGCCCTTGTGCTCCTGACCCATAGCGTAGCCGCGGGCACGGATGAGACGCCGGTTAAAGCTTATCAATCAAAGTATAAACAATCTGGTCTGACTTGCAGCTGGAGTGAAGGTAACCTACGTGGCTGCTGTGTTGACACCGGTCGGAAACGAGGTGGCAAAGTCACCAAATCGGATACCTAGAGGTGAATCCTTTACCAACATACTGAGCAGTGAAAAAACCTTCTTCACCAGAGGATACATACCTCAAGACAGAGACCAGGCCAACCGCGTTCTGTGATAGGTTCGATTGCAGGAATATTTCCCTGATTGAAATGAATTACATTCACTGGCAAGAATAAAGACAAAAGCATACGACGCAACGACCATTCATCCATCCCACTCCAGTACCTACGCTGACCTTCTCATCGAGAGTGAAGTTGCTGATCTATCAAAAGAATATCAGAAGGAAGAATATCAAGCGAGCTTCGACCTCATTTCCAAATGCACAAAACTTGAACGTTTTGTGGGAACTTAACCATACTCTCGAATATGGTAAGTCGAATGATAAAAGCTCGCAATCAATGAGATGCATTGCATCCGCGCATTGTACATGATACCCGTGAAATACGCGGCACATCGTCGGTAAGGCATTGATATATAGAACGCACCTTGTCTTTAGCTTTAGCATAGGCCGAGGCCCAAGCTGGAGCAAAGTCTGGGACCAAGGGAGAGTTGACCTGAAGAAACGTGCTCAATACCATTGAATTAGACTGATTACCTGACTATACTTACCACTGGTGGACTATTAGGATCAGTCGCTGGAAATACGCCAGGAACAGAGCTTTGTGAGGGAGTAGGGAACGGAGTGAATGTATAAGAAGAGATGGGAACAGTGGTTATGGAAGACAAAGTCGAAGGAGAAGACGTCGTTGCTTTTGTGGTTGAAACAGCTGCAGAAGATACCGGTGCCGAAGTCGGAGCATTGGTAGCCGACGTCGAAGATTCTGGAATTGAGCCAGAAGAGACAGGTGCTACAGAACTGGACACTGCATTGGAAGAGACATAAATTGAAGAACTTGTGAGAGATGTGGTCAGGGAAGAGGTCGCGGAGACAGAGTTCTCAAACGAAAAAGACGATTCAGTCGATGGTGTACCCACAACAGTACCAGCCTGAACGGCCACAGAGGACGTTACACTAACTGACTCGGAGGTGGCACTGACGAAGGGTGTGAGGTAGAAAAGCCCCTGTACGAGCCTGTTGGAGGCAACCATGGGGATCGGCTTCGAGTGGACGTACGTAGCAAAACAAAAACGCCCACAAAAACGCCCTCTATAAGTAACTCCAAAAATTACACACGCGGCACATGCATGCATCCATGACGGGAAGGGGCTAAACTCGATCGCGATCCTTATGTAATATCAATGGAAGTTGGTTGCCGAATTTGCCGCATTGAGAATAGCACTTATCTGCTCTAAATCTTCATGGTTTATCCCGAATCATCTTATTCGGCACATGTCGGAGTTTTCGCAACGTTTGAGAGCTATCACAACGCGTTACAAGCCTTCTTCTGTAGGCGCACGTCTGATGCACTTAAGCGCTTCTCAAACCTTTTTCAAGATCTCGCGCCCATTCACTGAGCAGGTGATGTGGAACCGTCCGGGATCCTTAGGACCATGGTCACGGACGTTCTATGTGGAATCTTCTACACTATGTAGTCGAAGTCTGTCATATATGCGTTCAAATACCGTCCTTGAAGTGTCAGCAGACCTTATACCATGGATAAAGATCAGATTATCCCTTGCCCTTCCCATATCGCCCAAAAAGGCCAATTGATTTCTACTGACCGGTGATACTTTTGATACTCTGGTTTTCGTTGTCTTCCTATGTAAGTATGTCACATCAATTTGGAGGCTTTGTATATGGATTTGATCGCGTCATTTTAGATTATCACCTTTTATCACCTGGACTTTCAACTTCCTCATTGTTCTTGTAAATACATGCCGAGCTCTGAGATGTAGCTAACTTTTTCCGCATGTAAGGCTCGTTGTATCTTCAAGAAACAATCAGGAAACTGTATAACTGATTGGCAACCTTCATCGGCGAATTGGAGGTCAAACGAGTTCATAGGTTTCTTGATATGGTATTGAACATAACGCAACCCTCACTCTTCTGGTATAGATCGGTTGAAGAGATTATCTTTTAGGATTCGTATGCACGTATTCATTATGGAGATAAAGTCCGGCCACTTCTCTTTCCTTCTCGTCTTCTATCTTGCGACATCATATGAGTGTTCAATGATAGTTTTCCCACTAGTCCCGCCAAGGTCCTCCCTCACCCGTATATGTCGGCCAAGATTCGTACTTATGACTAATCCTCTTATAAAGATTGACTGGAGATCCTATGTTAAGGAAAAAACCATTCAGCAGTGCTGGAAAAAGGAGTAGTGCCAATTCCTGTCGTCTTTTGAAACTCATTTGAATAATTGGCATAACGTCGGTGTGTAAGTCACTCTCAAGTGTTGCACGGTCGACCTGGTTATATAAACACCCTCGCGTCTCATATACACCACAATTTCACGACTCATTTATATATCGAAAATCCAGAACAGGGTTTACTAATATGGTAAGTCTCTCAGCGAGTTATACCATATAAACTGCTTATACGGTATTGTGGCTCTGTTTTTTCTACAATTGGCCGCGGGATAAATTCCGTAATATCTGCGGTCGCAAATGTTATTATGGCCATTGTTCACGCTGTCACATCAGTCAGTTTCAAATTTCAACAGCCAAATACCCTCGACTAAACCTACTCTTCAGGTAATTGTGGTTATTTTTGACGTGATTGCAGATATCCTATGCTGCAGGTGCTGTGGGTCTCGCAGATCGGGTCGTCGATCTACTCGCAGGAGACGTGACATCGCTTCTTCCTCGTGATGATCAGGACATCGCAATGTCGACCACTTAACTATGTGCATCTACTCATACCTGTCACGGTACACGTGACTGCGCCCCATAATTCGTAGCCAACATGTGGAACATATCTTTGACCTTGTTCCCTTAAGGAATATACTGATTCAAGCAAACTTGTTGCACATACAATACATCTGCCATGCCATATCTGGCCATCTCGATCATACCTCATAACGTGACTTCAGTCAAAATTTTCGTGCTCAGCTGGCATCACCGCAGGCAGTCCCGAGGGGGGTCATATGATCTTCCAAGTGCAAGGTCGGGGGTTCGACTCCTGGCTGAGTGTGCCTGTGTGGAAAACACCTTAGACACCCCTTTTAAAATGGGAGGATAAGTTGATAGGATACAAGATCCATATTATAACAAATCATAAAGCCTTGGAGTTCTTCAAAACTTAGGTGTATTTGACGTTGTGGCAGCAGCAATGGATAGATTACTTATTACACTATTAGTTTGACATCACTTATATGGAAGGTGAATTGAACAAGATAGTGAACTGTTTATATTGATATTTTAAGAGCAATGAGCACAGAGAGAGTTATCAGCCTGGTGAGTACATGAATGTGGATTGTTACATAGACCCAGAGGGCAAAGATCTGCTCATTCATTAGTTCCAGAAACTAAAAGAACATGTAGTGAAGTTGAGAGTTATGAAGGCCCAGGAATTGCAACAGAGTATGTAATTGCATGAAAAAATGGAAGAGTGGCAAGTGGAAGCACAGCAATTGACTGCAAATGTAGTACTAAAAGTAGCACACACAGTATAGAAGGTGGTTTAGCCCCTTAAAAGGGAGAATATGGTGCCAATATTAGTAAAAGACTATGCTTCAGGCAGGAAGTGCAGCAGGGATATGCTGCAAATCAATTGACCATGGAGATCATGGCCCATGTAGAAGATCATCCATGGTTTTGTATTGATGATGGAATAATATATACCACAAATATGCATGGCAATCAAGTACTATGCATTTCAAAGAAAAGGTTGTTGATAACAACTATTTTAGAGCAAGCCCACTAAGGGGCACTTCAGATTGCTACACACATTGACATACATACATTGGTGATATTGGTGGCCAGAGATGGCCAGTGAGGTGGCAAAATTTTACTCAACTTGTGAGCAGTTTCAGAGATCAAAAATGCTGAATATGTATGTTCCAAGCAAATTGCACTCATTGCCAGTACTAACAAAGCCTTGGAATTCCATAGGTATGGACTTTATTGGTCTATTCCTGGAATTCTAGAACTGTGACTACCTATAGTAGTGATCTGTAGAATGACTAGCATGGTCTATTTAATTAACTATGGTAACAGCAAAGGAGCTATCATAGTTGTATTTGCAGGAAATTGTGAGGCTTCATAGCCTGCTAAGTTCTATAGTAATACATCTGTTTCAACAATGAGATAAGACAAAGCTATTAATCATCAAAAAGTCTGAATAAAATAGACTTCTGCTAAAAATTGTAAGTAGTTTTGCCAAAAATTATAGGCAAATAACATAATCAGAACTACCTTAAAAAGCCCTCTTCAAATCATGTTAAATCAGCCTTATTAGTGGTTTAGATGTTGAGAAATCAGCTTATCAGTATTTTGATCTATTTTATACCCAAATCAATCTTGTGGCTGTGCTCAGGTCTCTAGAGATCAGGTGATTTATCTTAAGTAATCAATAACAAAGCTTGTAAGCATTGCCACCAATGACAAATTAAGGTAATCACTGCAAATCTGATGGAATCTTGAATCTAATCTGATCTGATTGAATCAGCAAAGATATAATTGCATCATTGATAAAATAATATAGTGCTGAATGGGGTTGTGGCTGTGCAAGGCCATTAAGTTAATATCACACCTTGATAATAAAACCTGCATATCTCAATGGAAAGATATGAAGACTCTAGTATATTGAGTATTGTTAAAAGTGCCTGATCAATCTGCAGACACTGAAAGTTGTCTGAAGACATTCTGTGGTGAATTGACAGAGATATCAGTGATTTTATGGGATTAAGCTAAAATTAACTGTTAGTGAAAATTGTGCAGGCTTCAATAAAATGCTTATATTCTGACAGAACAATGTATAAACCCTATTGTGTCTGGTATTGTTGATAATGTCTGATTGATCTGCACCTGATGAAAAAAATCCAGAGGCATTTTGTGTTAGAAGTAGAAATCTATTATGCACAGTTAATCCTCAGTTACTGTATAATTGACTCAGTTTAATCTATTATGCACAATTAATCTGATCTAATTGTAAGTATGCTTTCTTATCCATATATGTACTCACCCTCAGTCACTGTATAATTGACTGAGGGTGTTCTATGAAGTCTAGTGATATATATATGTTTCTCTCCTTCATTGTCTGAAGTCCAGGTCTATTGTCAATGTTGACAAAGGTGTTGACAAAGGCCACTGAACAAAGCCACAATGCTGGCCACCAATCAAAGTCACTCACAGTGTATTGCTCCTGCTGGACTTCAACACTCCTCCTCACTGTGTGTGGTCATCTCCTCCTCATGTAAAAACCTGGCATATACTGGGGATTGTTTGTAACTTAGTGAATTGTAGTGTGGCTAGGGCTTTCATGAATAGATTGGTGGCATTGTTTTTGGTGTTAATGTATCACAGTACCAACTCTTTTGAGGCAACCCACTCATGTAGAAAATGGTATTTGATGTCAATGTATTTGACACACTGGTGGAGCATTGGATCTTCTGATAGATTTATGGCCAAGTTGTTATTGCAGAAGATAGTTGTAGGACCTCTAGAGCATATTCTATTGCTGTAAGTAAGGTTTGTAGCCATATACACTCCTGAGCTGCTTTAAATGCAGCTATATACTCAGCCTTGCATGAAGAGGCTGCAACAGTGCATTATTTCTGGGTAGTCCAAGAAATTATCCCTGAGCCTAGTAACCATGCATACCCCCCTATGCTCCTCCTAGTATTCAGGCAGTTTGCCCAGTCAGAGTCCATGAATCTTACTAGCTCAAGGGGCTGTTGCCCTCCCAGACTAAGTCCCAGTGTATAAGTGCCTTTTAGGTAGTGGAGAGTGCATGCCAGTAGATGTGAGTAGAGGAATTGCAAGAGTTGTTGGACTGCATATTAGATGTTGGGGTGCATGGAAACTGCTAACCAGAGTAGTCCACCAATAAGCCTTTGATATGGTATGCAATCTATCTTATTTTGTTCAGCCTGAGTTAGTGTTGCAGTATTTGTGCATTGAAGCTTGGTTTCAGAATCCATGAGTGTGGAAAGAGGTGCTGCCTCTGTCTGGCCAAATTATTGTACTAACTTATCAATCAGCAGGGTCTGAGATAAGTGTACCTGATGGTTCTCTTGATTCCAGTTCACTGCTATGCTCAGAATATGGTGAGGTGTTCCTAGATCAGTGATTGTTCATGTCTCACTCATCTGAGCTTTGAAATATGCATTTGCAGCTTTGGTGCTGGCTATGAATAGGAAGTCATCTACATGAACACCTGCAATGACTGTTCCAATGTCAGTTTTTTGGTAGTAGATACACACCTCACATTTGAGGCATGTGAATCTCCATCTTTGCATACATGCATCCATTGTTTTATTCCAGATCCTCCCTACCTGCTTCATTTCATAGAGTCCCTTTAGTAGCTAATAGACCCATCCTTCCTTGCCTTTTTCCTTGAAGCCCCTAGGTTGTTCCATGAAGATAGTCTCCTCTTTAGGCAGTATGCTATTCAAGAAGGCTGTCTTAATGTTGATTTGGTTTGTATCCCAGCCTAGAGCAGCTGCCATGTGTAACAGGATCCTCCAGAATTTCATGTGTGCAGTAGGTGAGGTTGTCTTTGTATAGTCCCTGCCATATACCTGATTGAAGCCCTGGATTACATGTTGAGTTTTGAATTATGTTATTGTGCCATTTTCATCCTGTTTGATTGTAAATATAGGTTGACCTTTTAGGACATGGTATCCTTGTGGAACTTCTTCATGCAGTACTAAGGTCCATACACCCATTTCCTTGAGTGAATTGAGTTCTTCCTGGTACAAAGCCTCCCATTTCTGCCCATCTGATGAGTCTCTTGCTTCCTCCCATGTCTTTGGTGCCTTTAAGTCACCTTTGAGGTTGATGTCAGTATAAGTGTTGATTGCATTGAGTGCTGAGAGAATTTGATCTAGATCAGAATCAGGCTTCATGCCATTGTCATTTACCTGCCTCTGTCCTTTGATCTCTTTCTTCCTCTCCACTCTCTCTTCCTTCACTCAAATTGCTAACTCCTTTAACTCCCTCACAGCCCTCTCAGTCCTTGTTTCCATGCAATCTTCCTGGTTGGCATTCTCCATGGAGATTATTGTGCATTGTGATGGCTAGATTGGTGGGTCCTGTGGCTCAGCATTAAGTATGTCTGGCTCAGGTGAGGAGGGTACAGTAGTTTTGTCATGTGTGGGACTAGAGATGCTTAGTATGGGGATGACCTCATTATTGAGTTGCTGTGGTGTGAGGGATGCTGTTTTAATTATGATATCTATGGTAATGGGATCAGTTTCAGGGTTAAGACAGCATTGAGTTGTAAATGATGGTGTATTGTGACTTTCAATGAATTTGATGTGGTATGAATTGTAGACCTTTCTGGTAGTATGATCATAACATCAGTATGCCTTTGAGTTTTAATCATAGCTGATGAGGGTGCATTTAATTGAGCATTCATATATTTTTGGGTTGTGTCTGTTCATTATCAGAATGAATACTTGACATCCAATTTCCTGGATATAAGAGTAGTCAGGTTTCTGTCCATACCACAATTTGTTAGGTGTAACATCTCACACTGCAGATGTTTTGGTTTTCCCATGAAGGTGTGCAGCTGTCAAATAAAATTTGTTCCACAAAAAAGATGGGCAATTTACTACTAACCTCATGGTACATGCCTTTCCCATCAGTGTTTGGTGCATACACTTCACTTGACCCATATAAGCAGATATGTATGGAGCTCTCACCTCAGTATGATACCTTGGTCTTTATACCACTATCTATGGTTGTCACCATTGAGTTTCCCATCCCTGCCAGTTCTTAAAGTCATCAAATGCAGACCTGTCTCATTTTCTTGGGCTAAGACTCAGGCTTTAAGTTCACTAAAGGCATTGTCCTTGGCTTTTAGTGGTATTGTCCAAGGTTTATTGGTATAGTCATTAACAATGTTCATTACATAGTTATTGCCAGTCCCCAATGTTACAGCCATCAGCCCTATTAGGTCTATCCAGACCTTTTCCAGCCTCCTAATTGCTCTATGACCTTTACCCTCTTCCCTCTCCTTTAGTACTGGCATCCTTATCTGCTTGCCAAGGATGCAATGGTCACATTTTGGAGGTTTTGAGTGGAAGAATGAAGGCATACCTTGGATCATGCCTGCATGTGCCATCTAAATGATAGACTGGTAATTTGCATGGCCTAACCAAAGATGCCATGAGTGGAGGTTAGGAGAGGTATGAACTGTGAGTATATGGTCATTGGCAAGGTTGAATGCATAGAGGCCTTGGTTTGGGATGAGGGAAGCAGAGGCTATTACTGTAAGGGTGACCTCTGGAAGCTATGGCTCAGTCACACAGCTGGCAGAGGGAGATCCAAAGTGTATTAGAATATGTACTGACAATATTATAATAACTACTTACCTGGCAGAGGGAGATCCAAAGAGAACAAGTCTGGGGATTCCCTATGCCAGGTTGGACACTTCTGGGGCTTCTGAAGCATGGAAACAACTGTACAGTACAATAAAACCTTAAAAACTCAAAAATTGACTAACCAAACAATAGTGCAAATAAGGCAGGAAAACTCCGGACTTTAGAAGTCAGAAAGGCAAACTCCAGCTTATATAAGCAGCCTAGAAGCAGTGCTGGAGGGTCCACACTTGTCTGGATGATAGCTAAAGAACTAGAGCACCTCAAAGGTTGAAAATAGTGTTAATAGATAGTATTGAGAGAATAGAAACAATACCATAAGAGAAGATAGAAGAAGTAGAGAAATGAATGAAAGGAGAGTAAAGGAATAAGAAGTGAAAGAAGAAAGGAAAGAAGGGAATGAGGAGTCCCCTGACAATCACTTGGCCATCTTCTTTGCTTAGTGTGGCTTTCATATTGTTGAAGGTAGCTGATGCACCTAGCTGTTTGATCATTTTGCTGACTGATATGAGTCAAACAGTGGACTTTAGGACATGGAGAGTGTTTTCTAGATCAAGGTACCCTCCTTCAGCAATGTATAGGTGAAGAGTGCCTACTCCTGTTGCAAATATGGCCATCCCTCTGATGCCTCAAATATGTCAGGAGACCAGTTTCCAGACCATGTCCAACCCTATTCTGAGCTTAGTCCAATGATATGCCTGCTCCTAGCAGATCCAACCAGCCGCTTGGCCCACCCTTTCCCCTTTCATCTCTTAGTAGTCAGCCTTGATGAGTCATATGCATGGACCTTACTCAGCATTGATTATTATTAGTTATACTCCATTACATACTGGGGCCCAATTAGTAAACAGTATTAGTAATAACACAGCCACTGATGTAGTATATATAGGCAGTCTGTGGATAGAATATCCCCAGGCTGAACAATAACAGTATTCTTCTGGCCTATCCACTAAACTGACTATAAGCTTCCCTAGTGACATCCAACCCTCTGTTAGCCTTGCTTGTCCCTTGCCTAACTCTTGCCTGCCCTCACACTTGCTTGACTCTTGCTTGTTATTCACACTATTGGCTCTGTGGAAGGAGTTCTGCAGATGTCAAGTATTTCCCTTACAGAATAGGGTAATTTACTGGTGTGATTGATACAAAGTCACTGGCATTGGGGGAAATATGGACTGTGGCACCTGAGTCAAGGAAAAATGGACTAAAAACATGGTTTTGATGCAGAATAAAGCAAGGTTGAGATCATGATTAAGCTGGGTGATGTCTGTAGTGCTAGTGCTTTCCTCCTCAAGAATGATCCATGCATTGATTTTAAGTACCTCAGCATTTGCCAGTGTATCTATACTTGGTAATGCATCTGAGGCAAGTCCCACAAACTCTGTCTTGGCCATCATTGTCAATTTTCCAGTTTGCATGGCAAGATACACTGCAATAGTGTTGGAGTTTCCTTCAATTATAAAGGTGTTCCCTCTTAAGGGTGTAAGTGTGACTTTAGTTGATTTCTTTCTATTTCTATCATGTTTCTTGTAAAATGCTAGTCATGCCTTCTTTGATTCCTCCAGGGTTTTTCCAGTCATTGTGCCACCCTCTAAAATGCACCAGAGAGCCATGTGACCCATGTATACATAAACAGCCCACCCCCTTGCTTTGCACATGGAGCATGTGATCTTACTCTTAATTCCCTTCATTATGAGTGCCATTGAAGATGTATCAGCTGGTGTGGTCATCCTGTTTGCCTCTATCAGAGTCTGCTCCCCTTCAAGGAAGTGTCAAATCTCCACTGGCCCATACTTTCCACTTATTTGGCCCAAATCCCAAGAAATGATTGATCTGATGTAGGAGAAAGATTTGTCAGATAAGGAAGATCAGACAGCAATAGATTTAAGGAGGTCCTTAGTGATGTCATCAGCATCAAAGGCATGGTTAATTTTTTCAAAGATCTCATCAACCATTTTGGTAATGGGTTCTGTTGGGGAGCATTTAGTGGTGAATGCCTTCTGCAAAAGTCAGACTTATCAAACAGGGACCATGCCACCATGCCATTCCTTCAGGTATTTCCAAAGAGTGATTGGGTCCTCTTTATCAGTGCAGAGTTTCTATTCAGTCATGGAAATTGCCTGTTTTAGGAAGGCACAGGCCTGTCATTTATTGGATGTCCAAGCATGGTAGGCTTAAGGTTCATAGGTGGTGTGAAGGGCAGGAGGTGGGTTGAAAATGTAGTTCCAGAGCTGTACTATGGAGAGTTCATTGTATAGGCCCAGTCTGAGTACTTGCTATCATCCTTTTCCAGGACATGCCTATTCAAAGATGAAGTGATTCTCCTGATTAGCAGGACAATGGGGTTATTGCTATTATCAACCAGGTGCATTTCTGCAATCCAGGTGGCAGGTGGAGTTGTAGATGGTTCAGAGGGTTGGTTTTTTGGTGTAGGTGCCATAGCATACTAGTAAGATTCATGGAGGGGGAAAACAAAGAGATTCTAGGTGTATATGATTGTAAAAGATCATAGATTGTAATTGGGTAATAATTTTGGCAAGTAATTAGGAGCAATTTTTATGAGGACAGCAGTTGTCTTTGCAAGGCAGTGTTCTGGGGCAGATATTTTGTCTTTTAATATGCAGCACAGCAGTGGCCCATAACCTGTTAGAAGTAGAAATCTATTATGCACAGTTAATCCTCAGTCACTGTATAATTGACTCAGTTTGGTGCATACCTATTATGCACAGTTAATCTGATCTAATCATAAGTATGCTTTCTTGTCCATATGGTTTATGTACTCACCCTTAGTTACTGTATAATTGACTGAGGGTGTTCTACAAAGTCTAGTAATATATATATGTTTCTCTCCTTCATTATCTGAAGTCCAGGTTTATTGTCAATGTTAACAAAGGTGTTAACAAAGGCCACTGAACAAAGCTGCAATGCTGGCCACTGATCAAAGCCACTCATGGTGTATTGAGCCACTCACGGTGTATTGCTTCTGCTGAACTTCAACATTTTGTAAAGAACTGAGGGAGATATTGAGGATTTACAGAAGTGAAGCACCAAAATCATTGAAGGATGCTCTTTTAGCTTAGAAAATTTATATTAAGTCTCTTGAAACTAGAAAATGGAGGCTAAATAACTAGACAATGGTCTAGAATAATAGAAAATATCACATGTCACAAAAAGGAGAATGTAACAGTGTTACAAGCTTAATGTGCCTTAGTATGCAATATAGAATATATTCAAAGTCTGAATTGCTCTATATACATGTTAAAACAAAAATTAAAACTGCTTAGCTAATTGCTAAACAGTCATATAATAACTATTCACATGCACATTATGTGCATAAAAAATAAAAATTATAATACAATAAAATATAGCACATCAGCACTATTATTGTTATACACTTTCTCTTTAAATCAATCTTTGGTCTACAGCAGGAAGGAGAAATGTTTTGCTTTTTTATGTTGCTCTTTTTATTATTATTATTTTTTTTTCAGTGCACAGTGCCTCATGCATATTATCAGAATTATAGAAGGATCATTATGACTCAAGATGTTGGAAAGAAGAATGATACACCTGCATGATATAGTGTGGGAAGATTACATTTACAAAGATGAACTGTAAGATTATGGTTTGTATTACAACTCCACCACACTCTCCTGGGCATGACCACAGCTGATTTCTGCCCCTCTTCTTTTCTGATACCCAACCATCAATGATTCAATCACTAGGCTTTTTCAAAGTCACTACTCCTCAAAACTAGACAACACTCAATATCCCTGACAGAGCAACAGAGTCAGATCACTCCTGACACTGCACAAACACTGCTCTGCATAACTATTGCACAGCTTCCAACTCCTGTGTGATCATTTCACTGCCTGATTGAGCCAAAGCCCAATTTCCTCCAGCACTCAATCACTTCCAAAGTCCAAAACATCTTGCAGATACTTAAAGAGTAGCCCTATAGTTAGTATGATAGTCTTGATATTGCTATGCCCACACTCCTTTAGGTTTTTTATTCACTCTCAGTCTTCTCCATATCTCTACTTCTATCAAACTTATTTTATCTCTTTTCCAAATATATTTTATCTATTTTCTCAAGTTCTTTTTCATCTCTGCATCATTTCATTCTTTGCATTCATCTTTGTCTCTATTTTTTCTAACTCTCTCTTTTTCTATTTTCTCTTTCTTTTGACTTGACTCAGCTCTGACTTCTAATTTCTCTGGCCTTTCCTCTTTAAATCTCACTCTATTGTTTTACCATCCCTTTTTTTCCTATTTCACTTTTCATCCATCTCTTTCTATTTCATCCACTTCCTTCTCTGATCTAATCCTCTTTTCTTTCTTTACTCAATTTCTACTTCTGTCTCAACTCCACTTTTATTTCTCTGTCTACTTATTTTCATTCTACCTACTATATTCCTTCCTGATTTCCTAGTTCCCTTTTCTCTTTTTCTATACTACATACTTCATTTATAATTCTATTTTCTTCTTTATTCTCTACAATCTCCTTAGTGTCTAACTTCAGCACTAACCCTAGACCTCTGTGTATAAGCCTCTTTTTTTAGTGAAAGATAACTAGTAGGTTCCTGCTCAACAAAGTGAGGCTCCTGGGTTAGTGGGACCTAACAGTTTGGTAATTAAGAAAGTGCACTTGCAATTATTAATTTTTACTACTAACAGATATTTTAGAGGCTCACTTGCCTCTCTTTAATGTCAGCCATGCCAAAGGCAATGAACTTGCTTATAAACTCCACTAATTATATTCCAATCTCCATATCTGGTGCAATATTAGTCACAGTAAATGGAGGCAGTAATCTGTTGTTCAATGGAATGGACTTTGTTGCATTTACTACAGCCATCTCCACTAGCTTATTAGAGCCAACTTTTAGCATAGATGCAATCAAATTATCATGATTCTCCATGAATGATTCTAGCTGCTGATGGGCAATGAAGCAATCTTGATGTAGGTCCTTACCTATGTAATTGTTAGGGAACTACCTTTTTAAATATTCCTTACCCCATATTTCTTTTTAATTTTCAAGCCTTCTCACTCTAATTCATTCACCTTCTACTACCTTTGTCAAACTTCTCATTGGCTGGACCATGGGAACAAACTTCCTTATTGGTTTGGAGCCTTTGCCAAATCTTGGGAAATGGATCACTTTTGATGAGGGCTTTGATGGAACATTAAAAGTGATTCAACTTATATGGCCCTATGACTTGGTGGCCATGTGACTTATGACCATGACTGTAACATCAGTCATATCAGTCACATGACTTGACCTCAGAATATCTTTTATTGATAAGCAGAGTGAGTTTTTAGACTTGGTCTTTTTGAATCTCCCTCTGCTAGGTTAGCACTTTATTATTTGTACTTATATTATCTTTATTAATATATCTTTGGAGCTTCTTCTGCCAGCTGTGTGACTGAGCTACAGCCTCCAGAGGTTACTCTTACAGCAGAACAAGTTTCTAGCATTGGTCTAGAAGCTCCCTTTAGCTTGCTCAATTCATTACTGTTTTTAAAGGTTGTGGCATGTCATTTGCCTACAGTTTTTAGCAGAAGTCTATTGATGAATAATAGCTTTGTCTTGGCTCATTCTTGAGACAGACATATTAATAACATAAAATAAGCAGTAGCATGTAGCAGTAATTTATATGCATGGACTTTGCTAGTGAGCTCAAAATCTTATGAGTTTATTGTGCATTTTGTTCTACAATGGTCTATATAACTTTCTTCATTTGCTTGACTTCTATTCATCTCAGCACTCTCTGCCTGCAACTTGTTGTTGCAGCCAACATTTACATTTTTACACTTTGTTTCTCAATTACACATTTGGAGGCTACCTACAGGTCTCACCCTTTTTGCTTTATGTTTTACAACTTTGTGACTTATCCAAGCAGCATTAAATAACCAACTTCCCACTATCTTCAGAACTGCTGATAATAAGCACCACTTTTCAATGGCACTGAGACACAACAACTTATTCATGCACACCAAGCCTGTCTGCTTTCATTGTTACAGCCATCAATGACTGCACCACCATCATTGCATCAAATTAAGAGTTTACTGGGAACCTATCTGGACTCCTCTCACCTTTAGTTTAGCACCCAACTACATCATCTTACTTTACATACAGTATCTCTAATTTACTTTGCTAAAGTTTTGTTATGCTTAGCATATTGTAGCAACTGCATAGTTATTAAGGAGCTTTACTGAATTTTATCCTGCACACTTTTCACTCAACAATTGTTTAATTGTTACACACATATTTTGGTGCATTACATCATCACTGACACTCCACAAATGCCACTCTGCACAATTGTCCTGCAAGACCCAACTCTCATGCAATTATCCCACCACCCAATCTGACCAATGCTCAATCATTTTTGGCACACAATCACTCTTAACACCCAAGACACTCCATAGGTACTTAGGGAAGGCACTCAGTAGTTAATATAGTAGTTTTAATAATTGCACTTAGTTTTGTCCAGTTTTGGTTTTTGTCTCTACTCTCTCAATTTTCTCTTGTCTCTCTTACTCTGCACCTCTTTAAATTTATTTCATTCATCTCCAAATTCTCTTTTCTTGACTTCTCTTTGCCTCATCTTGTCTCAACCTCTCTTTTATTCTTTTTCAAAGTTCTCCAAGTTTCTTTCTCTACTCTTTCCTCCTTTCAACTTGACTCAGCTCTGACTCTTCAAACATCTTTGGGTTCATTTTCCTCTACTCTATCTCATCTTTGTTTTCCATCTTTCTCTTTTTATTCTCACTTACAGTAACTCCTTTCCCATTTCTACTCTGTGTCTCTTCCCCTTTTTCCTTTCTCCTCTCTGCTTATCTCTGATCTGGTCTTTATTTTTCTTTTACTCCATCTTGACTCTTTTCCTTTTTGTCTCCACTTCATTACTTCTCTTGTCTTCCATCCCTTTATTATTACTATCTTTCCTTCCCAACTTCTAACTACATCTACAGTCTTCTGTTCTATTTCTATCTCCTTTACCTACTTAATTCAGCTTCTTTTCCCTTCTCCCTTTATCTTTTCTTCTGTGCTAATTTCCCAGCATAACCCCTTTTAGCTCCAGTGTGAGTCTCCTTTTTGGCAAGACTCAACTAGTAGGTTCTTGCTCAACAGAGTGAGCCCCTGGGTTAGCAAGACCTGACAAAGGTAATATGACGAAGAAGTTCCAACATATCTCATCATTGTTGCGCAATCACTTTTCGGTCCGTTAGTAAGTCAGCTGCTACATAGTTTGTTGCCCATGAACACAGCCACTTGCTACAGTATTTAAGCATTCCCCAGATGTATTAGGTAGACATCTGGAAATACCACAGATACACCAAGTTCTCTCCATACTTGATTTAAGCTAATTCTATCGCATCACGCTTAGGTTTGGTCTAATCGACCTGTAACCTGTATTTCCATTTCGTCAAGACCTGACATTAAAAGGCTCCCAATGATGGAGCAGAAATACAATAGGGCAGGACATTTCACTTCTACATACATGATAAGATCACATGGCTCAATCCACTGCACCAAGCTCTTCTCTCATAGAATCAGAGACAGCCATTAAATTGAAATTCACAGTGCAGAGGCAAGTCGCGTATCTTCTTTTTACGTACACTCTCAAAATGTCTACCATCAGTTCCAATATGGGTCAATGTATTAAGGAGGGTTCCCAGGACATTATCTGGTACAAGGTATGTCAACCTTGCCGTTTTTCACCTGCATACAGGTCGCCTTGACAACTGATTCAAGGAACAATTTCTCAGTGATGACGAAATCTTCGAGCATGTTGTGCTGCATGTGACACAGAAGCTAGTGTCTAAAGGAGCCCGAATTTTTGTCTACATTCTTCAGCATCGCCAGCTCAAGTGAAGACTTCCACAAAGAAGGCATAGTAAGTGATATATCGGCCGAGATGGTGGCTTTAATTGACGACGCGCCAGCCACATGCATACAGCAAAGCGATGGAAACAATAATACTTGTGCGCAAAAGCGTTATTTTATTTGAATATATCAAAAATTTGCAAGTCGTGTGTCATACAAGCACTTCAGAACACGCGGAACAATAGATGACAACCCTGCTTGAAAATTTGACACAGCCGGCAAATGTAATAAACGAGATACCATCGCCACGGACGTCCACAAAATGTTTGTAGGATTCGGACATGGAAAGGGATGGGCGGTTCACGAAATTTGGCCCATTGTTCAATGAAATCGGGGTCCAGGTCCTGCCAACGGTCAAATTGGTCATATCGTTTGGGATACTCGGATGAGCTCCGTGGGCAACATGGAATCTTTTCCAGTCCAGTGGTGAGAGGTTGGACCTGCTCCTCAAAGAATGCCAGGGCTTCCAATGTTGTGAAATGCCTTGGAATGTTTCTCGTAGTCATCATGTCAAAAAGGGGTGCCAACATAGGCGCCAAGGTTGTAAGGTGCTGTGCATTACTTGGATCCTGAGTCAGACATTGATATAATACATCAACTCACCTGGAATTCTTCGCAAAAGAGAACACCCAACATACCGACGTCAAATGCAAAGGGATTGAAATCGATTTCCCCCTGATGAGTATCATTTGGACGCTGCGAGGGGTAGGTCTGAAAAGAGATCAAGCTCGGAAGTCGACATTCGTTAATGCTTGCAGCTTGTGGAAACATAGTTGAATGGTCAAAGTCGAACAATACATAGGTCAACTTCCCCTGAGTACGCAGAGATGCTCGTTGGCGATTATACGCTTCATCATAATATCTATCAATATGGTTGACTAGTATGTTCTCTGTCTTTATGTCCTAAGGCCTTTCTGATCAATGTCATAAAGTGATTTCGAAGCATAAAGACGTACTCCATGAACTATTCTGTGTGAATGTAAAAAGTTTAATCCCTGGTAGCAAGGTCATGGACCGACTGTAATAATAACAATGTCGCCTAACCTTCAAGAGACAGTGAATGAAGTGGAATACTTCCTTCATATTCCGATAGCCTGGTTGCAAAGGAAATTCGCCCCATCTTAAGAGTGGTTAGTGTTCTCATGGAAAATTTAAAGAGCAACAAAGGCACGTACCGAGGCATGATGACAAGCCAATGTCCTTCGCATGCAATAATGTCGAGGATGGGTATAATATTCTGGAAACTGTCTATCGACTCTGGTACACCCATGCTTTCAAGGTATTTGAGGATACGATATTCCTCACTTCCAGACAGGACTGCTTTGATAGCAACATGTCTTCCTTGAGAGTCCAGGGCATATCCAATAATGGCCTGGATAATGACGAAACGTGTCACTGTTACAGAGCACAAAGATAATAATGAGACGCACTCGTGCGCCTGTATAGGCACTGAAGCTGACGTTGTCAGCTGGTCCGCCGTGATACGCATAAGGGAAGGATGTATCTTGTCGTTGAGCGTCATGCAGACGAACAGTTCTTGAAGGATCGCCCGAAGAGCGATACACCCGCTGGTAGAATGTATAGCCCCTACCTGACATCCAAGCCTTGAGACGAGCCGAATCCCACCATGCAACTCGCCGTTCGGCAAGGTCTAAGAAGCCATCGTCAGGCACATCGAGCATCGTCGGCAGAACAGAATCAAGACTGTCTTGACTTTGAGGCAGAGCGGCGGACACAGAATCAGTAGCTGTAAAGGTGGTAGACATTATGAGCTTTTGATTTGATTTATCCCTCGGAGGATACAAATAATCTATAAGTGGCCTGAGTATTGAAGCTCGCCTAAGACGACTGGACTCACAGCGGTGCAGACAGAAGAGATATTATGAATAACAAAGAGGCCCTTCAAACTACTTAGTCATATGACCGTGACTTATGGTTGAAATTCAACAGGCGCACATCACGTGCAAGCACCTGGGGCCCTTGAATTCGAACCTCTGTCATGTATTGCATTTGTGTTTTCGAATGATAGCTTGCTTCGACAAATGTATTCAATACCGTCTTTTAGTGTGTATCAGCCGTAAGGACGGTTTGTTGAACACGAGACTCAGTTGGTTTGATAACGACTGTATTAGTTTCTATTGTACCTGTTCAACACGAGACTAATAGTAAGTAGTTAGTATAGTACAAATGTAATGCGGGGCCACATACCTCAGTCGGTTTAATAACGACTGAGGCTTGTCTGCATCTGTGTTCTGACATATTGTGTGGAACTGTATAGTTCCTTTTTGTCTCTCCCCGGCTGTTGTTTCTACTGTCACGTGATCCCAACGCGTACTGCGGTCCCTGCACAACCGCTCCCCTGGCACGTGGTACGCGTCATTCTTTGCACAGGTGCAATACTTTGCATAGTTTGAGATGCAGAGGGCATGGGAGTGGTTTGGTAAATATATCGGCCAGGTTGTCAGCACTGAGTATTGTTGCAAAGTAGGTAAATGTACTTAGTTGAATAAAATCAACTTGTTTCAATTTACTTTTACTTAATTTTGTGGGGTTCTTCTGTAGTTGATGTCAAAACAGTATCTTGAAACTTTGTGCTCTAACATATCAGCCCACCTGCCTGGACTAATCCTTTATTGTTCTTGTAGCCAGATTAATATGTAACAGCTCATACCGCACAACTGATGCACATGTCACAAAACAGTTGACTGGTAATGACAGTAGCATAAGAGTGCTCTTTTTTATTTTTATTTTATTTTTTATATTTTATTTCTTGTGTGTATAATGCACATGTAAATACTGTAATATCTGACTGCTTAGCAATTAGCTGAGCATCTTATTTTATTGTCTTAGACACATACTTGGAGAATTCCAAGTATTTAAGCATTTTTTATTGTGCAATAAGGCATACAAGAATTTGTAATGTTATTACATTTTTTTTGAATAATTTGAACTTGGAGTCATTTGCTATTAGTACTCAGCAATTAGCTCTCTGCTTCTCAATTAAACTTTTTAACTTCTCAACTTCATGTACAGCCATGTATAATAGACTTTTAGCATAAAAAAGATCTATCAATGCAATGATATTGGGTGACCCACTCAACAAAGCAAAAGACATTCCTGGAGCTGTAGTTTATTTAATAGTAAATTCATTACTATTTTCAACTTCACTACTCATTTACAATCCTGAGGCCTTGCTAATGGAGTCTTTTATTTTTACTATAAATACTGTACTTACTGGCATAGTTAACCATTGAATCAGATCCTCTATTTCATGCCTCAGAGTTTGGATTTAAGTTAGCACATTCTAGTATCTATAAGGGGAATGCTTGATATCTGTGGAACTCCTTCCACAGAGCCAATAGTGTGAGTGATGAGCAAGAGTCAAGTGAGCATGAGGGTGGGCAAGAGTCAAGCAAGGGACAGGCAGGGCTGATAGAGGGTCAGATGTTGCTAGAAAAGCTTACAGTTGATTCAGTGAATAGGCCAGAAGAACACTGCTATTGTTCAGCCTGGGGATATTCTATCTACAGGCTGCCTATATATACTATATTGGTGGCTGTGTTATTACTAATACTGTTTACTAATCAGGCCCCAGTATGTAATGGAGTATGACTAATAATAATTAATGCTAAGTAAGATCCATGCATATGATTCATCAAGGCTGACTACTAAGAGACAGAAGGGGAAAGGGTGGGCCAAGTCAAATCTGCTAGGAGTTAGGCATATTTTTGGACTAAGCTCAGAATAGAGTTGGACATGGTTTGGAAACCAGTCCCCTGACATCAGCCCCTCCTTTAGGTTTGTTGCCTCAACAAATAGTGTTCATCTTCCCCAGGTTGGGCAAGAGCATTGAGCAGTATTAGTGCCATGTGGAGGTGCCCCTAATGTCCAACAACATGTGCCACAAGAGAGTCAGGGAGCTCAAAGGCACATTCAAAGTGAGGAACTTTACCATCCATAGGAGAGAGATTCCAAGCAAGGGAGATAGCCAGGGGAGTATTAGAAGTAGAGTATGCTGCCCATCAAGGAATGCAAGAGGGGGGCATGGTAGGAGTTTGAGTGGATTCAGAGAGCTTAGGGTGGCCAGGAGGAGCAGAATAATGAGCAACTGAAGCATTACTATGCTTGGAAGCAGTTTGGGTGGTGGTGGCAATGACATGTCCACTCTCCAAAGTGGCTAGTCTGCGTTCAAGGGTGGCAAGTTAGCTGCATCTGCTGCATTAGAAAAAGCCAGTTGGTGGTCCAGTGAGGTATTGAGGCAGGCCCAGTCCCAGGAATAGGAGGCATACCAGAGGCCAGGTTGGAAGGGCAAGCAGAGGGGGCCACTGTAGGGGTATAAGTTGTGGGGGTAGAAGGAGACTGAGAGTCAGAAGACATGATAGGAGGTAGGTTAGATACTGTGGGCTAAGAGGGTGAATAGTGTAAGAGGCTGAACAACCTATAAGGGGAATGCTTGACATCTGTGGAACTCCTTTCACAGAGCCAATGGTGCAAGTGATGAGCAAGAGTCAAGCAAGCATGAGGGCAGGCAAGAGTCAAGCAAGGGACAGGCAGGGCTAACAGAGGGTTGGATGTTGCTAGAAAAGCTTACAGTTGGTTCAGTGAATAGGCCAGAAGAACACTGCTATTGTTTAGCCTAGGGATATTCTATTCACAGGCTGCCTATATATACTACATTAGTGGCTGTGTTATTACTAATACTGTTTACTAATCAAGCCCTGGTATGTAATGGAGTATGACTAACAATAATCAATGCTGAGTAAGGTCCATGCATATGACTCATCAAGGCTGACTACTAAGAGATGGAAGGGGAAAGGGTGGGCCAAGTGGCCAGTCAGATCTGCTAGGAGTTAGGCATATCATCAGACTAAGCTTGGAATAGGATTGGACACAGTCTGGAAACCAGTTCTCTGACAGTATCATTATAAAAGCTGCTAAGTTTCTCTGACTCTTACTGCTCCATCACTGCTATTTGAGTAGTACTTTGACTCTATGCACTAAATCTATGTGCTAAACTATCAATGGCAAGGGGCATTTCTTCAAGTTCAACTTGATAAGCACTATTTCCCTGACCACTCATCACTTACTGCTTTTGCTTGCTGAGTTTCTAGAAACTGCCTGGTTCTCTCATTAGCAAGCCCAGACACTAACCCTTACTGTTGCTGCTAAGTCAACATTACCATTGCCAGTGCTCAGTCACATTTAAGCATCATCACCACCCAAATGGGACAATAAAATAGCTAAGTATTCACACTTGAAAGGTTTGGAATGCTTGAAGGATTATCTGTAGCATGGATAAGGAATCTTGTTGAGCCAGTTAAGTGGCAATGACTGAGGCTCCAGAGAAGTAGCAGACTATTGGCAATCATGAAATTAAGATGCACCAAGTATACTTGTGCAAAGCACCAAGTGCAAAGGCCTGAAAATTGGAAGGAAATATGAGCTAAGGAACTTCCAAATGGGTGGTTGCCTGACAGTCATGCTGATGTCATAGTCATGGTTATATTACAAGTCTCATAGCACCAGATCATAAGGCTGTGTGAATTGGATCTGATGGAGCCCTTGTCAAAAGTGATCCATTTCCCAAGGTGTGGCAAAGGCCCTAAAATCAATAAGAAAGTTTGTTTCCATGGTTTAGCCAGTGAGGAGTTTGATAAAGGCAGCAGAAAGTGAATGAATTAAGGTGAAAAGGCATGGAAATTAGAAGGAAACATGGAGTAAGGGACCTCTAAAAGAGTGGTTCTCTAACAGTAAGCAGTAACAAAAAGACAATCACCCTTTTCAATATTGCACTCAGCACACTCAAACAGACAAAGCAGACTGTGCAAGTATATAATTGCATGGACACAGAATGACACCCTCAGTTTTTATTACACAGACTGAGGGTGAGCTTGAATTGCTTATAAAATTATAAAATAACTAACTATACCTTAGAATTTGAAACTTACAGTATCTGTGTGCATTTAGGTCCCACTGGTTCAGGTTCCAACAATCAGCACCATTATTGAGAGTCAAAAAGTTGGATGACAATATTACTTTGTTCATTGGAAGAACCTTTCTAAATCAGAAAATTCTTGGATCACACTTTCTGATATTCCTTTGGAAGTTCAAAACAGAATTCTTAAATGCTAGCACTGACAGAACCCTAAACAACCTCATCCACCTCAAATTTATTTGGACCACAGACTCACACTTACCTGAGCCCCCATTCATTATTCAGTCCACTTATATAATTACTTGTGTATTTGTCTACAAACTTTTTACAATTAACACAGTTGTTCATCTCTTGTGCACTCATTCACTCAGTCTTAAAGTTCTCTCAAATCACTGAATTGGTTCTTGACACTTGGCATATTGTAGTGAATGTGCAATCATTGCAGATTCACTTAATCTGTAACTTTTCCCTCTTTTCCACAAATACATTGCTACTCATCACCATTGCATGAGGAAAGAGCAAACTTGTTGCTTTCATAATGCAAGACCATTGCATGGAAAATTATGTCACATTCAAAACATCAGCCCTACCATTCCCAACCCGGCCTCTGCCAACCCTTGGCACCGAGTTGGAAAAGGCCATCAGCTTTGTGCAAAATTTTTGTACTGAGCTGTCTGAATATTGCTTGGCTGTGCAGAGGTGTCAAGGGAAGTGACGTATGACTGCGGAGAGCTACCTCATGTGCTCATCATTATTGTATGTTGCTCCGTATGTTTCAATTCTCTCAATTTATTATCTTACGTTGTATATTACGAAACTCACACATGTTTCACTACTATCTAATTTAGTCATGGTAGGATTACATGGGAACAGTGTCTCCGAGAAATGTAATGTTTTCCCATAATGATCAAGCAATCGCTGTGCAAGGTCACCCTCGATTCAGACCAAATTCAAAAACCCAAAATAAATTAGTGTCATTATACTTATCCACAAATTGATCGGAGATAGAGACATCTCGATCTCTGAAAAAACTCATTTTTGCAACTCCCTCTGGTTTTGCACCCACTACACGTGATACTATCCGCCAATACCTTGCTCACGCCTCACAAGGTGCAAGTGCGGGTTTCATCTGAACCCTTTCCATCACACAATAGTCCGTCTTCATTATTTGCACAATCTTAAAAACCGTATTGTTGTGGGGAACATTTTGCTCGGTTGTGACTCTGCTCATCTGTTTTTGATTCTTCAAGCTTGCCCACCTTATCTCGATCGACTGATTTGAAATTTCGTCATGCCCCGACCCACCACTCCATCTAACTCATCGGCATTGCTCAAGGTATGATAGCTGTCATCGTTGATCATCTCATCGATCTTCGTTATCTATCTCCAGGATAACACACGCTGTATCCTCCTAGAAGACATCCGCGTTAAAGTAGTGGATGTTTCGACATTCCCCGAGCACGCGAACCGAGTGTATACTCTTGCTAAAGGCTCTGAAGTCATTACGCGAGGTGATCCCACTCCGGCAATTTTGACAGTTCGTTCGTGGCTCGGAAACATCATCAAATATCTGATTCTAGTTGGCTTTACAGGGATCAACAGAACCTTTGAGCATTTACAATGCAACTTATCGAATTATTGGAACCTTGAATCTTACAGTTTACGAAGGAGTTGAGGCTGAGTTGATTGGACTGATCCCACACTCAAATCTTCGTGTGATCGCTGTCCCTCCTGATTATGAAACATCGCAACCCCTACCGGTAAGCAAATTAGACAGCGACATCAGTTGTTTCTCATTTCCTGCGATGATAGAAAAATGCGGTTGTGCGTGTCAAACAATCCGTCTTGGACCGGAATGGAAAGACCTTGGTTTCGCCGTCAGACTTCCTGAGGATCACTTCAGAACAGCCCTTTTCTCCTCGCGTCCGTGTCCTTTTATGATATGTGGTTGAAAAAAATAATCATGCCGTCAACTTCTAGGCACGAATCTTAATAACAGGACACTCATTATCACTTTCTACGGCATGCTATGATGCAATGAAGGTCGTGAAAACAAATCGTGACCTTGAGGTCTTCAATCTTCTCAGAAGCATGCATCAGGATTTGGCTAAATTAGATTAGTTTCACCATTTTTTCTCCAAGGCCTAGTTGTATTTTAAGGGAAGAGTTCTATACTTATAGGTATCAAGAACTGAATTGACGGGATTTACTAATGATTTGATTGTTCGCTGTCGTAATGAGCCTAGTCGCGAATCAAGATTGTCCTGCTAAGTTTTTTGTGAGTCCATGTACGGATCAGGAGAACTTCTAAAAAAGACATTGGTAGATCGTTCACCTATTTCCTATTGAGACTATGTGTTGGACATCAGTGGACACCGTAAGCACCTGGAGTTTCATTTACACTCAATGCTACCCTTAATATGAACATTCAGATATATGTATACATACTGTCGACATGTACTACCCTCAGTCAAGTACACGACGACTGAGGGTGAGTAAACATATGTAGGAGAAAATGGACTGCTTAAGGACATTACCTAGATCTGAGTACCTACTCGTGTTCTAGGTAGGTCCAATATAGTCAAGTACACGACGACTGAAGATCTGAGTACTTACTCGTGTTCTAGGTGTTAACCTCTAACAGGTTATGGGAGAGTGCTGCTCTGCATATTGATGTTGATGTTCAAATTTTACTTCTCGTTACCTTGTGATTGTTCTCATTTCTTACCGGACCGTACCCGGCGATATAAAGTCATCCTGTAGCAGAATTCAGTTAAATTCTTACAATTGGAGGACTTACCCCAGTTCCATCGATTGACTAAGATCTCTAGTGTGACGAACACTGTACTCCCTGTTGTCGAAGAAAATGACGTCTGACTTCGGGATATGACTTCAAGGCATGGTCATGTATGACGACACTATGATGTAAGCCACATTTCGTTATTCAGTTTTCTTTTCTTTCTTCACATCATGCTTTTTCTATGATGTTCTAAATGTTTCAACTTTATGTATAAAATACATATTCTCATCTGAAGTTCGAATCGTCTCCGATCTCGAACTTCAGATATGTGATTAAAAAGGTTTGCTACTATACATGCTCTAATTGTCTCCGAACTCGAACTTCAGATATATTGTACCATACATACTATCAAAATATACTTTGTTCCGTATTATGCTGCGTCAGGTTATGGGCCCCGATGTTAGCGAATCTACTTCCGATACTCTACAGTTCTGTCGCAGCATAAAGAAGAATAATTTATATTTCACGTTAGTAGTACACTGAAGTTCGAAGTATGAGACAATTCAAACTTCAGGTGTCTGTATCTGTTTTATATCAGGAAGTGAGACATTTCGAATTTTGTGGAAGTTTTCACGATGTAACATAAATGGAGTGAAATGTATAGTAAGTGGAACGTACGTCATGAATGAATCATATATTATCTTGAACTGAGGTAAATCTCCGTAGTCAGATGTCATTTTGTCGCAGCATATAGCAATAACGTATAATTGATAATATAATACAATATAATCTGGGAGTCAATAATCGAAGATCATTTTTATAAGTACAAGTAAGATAAGAAGTAAATGATAGAGGCTCACCTGGGAGTCAATAATCAAAGATGATTTTGACCCCAGGTGGCGACGTGTTTATAACTAGTCATAAAGGTGAGACATGTGGAGTAGGGTCGAGGGCTTTTTGAATAGTATGAGTAAGTCATATAGAAAACATTTGAAAAAGACATAAATAAATGAAACATACGAATTTATGACGATAACATATGACGTTAGAATAAATCGCCGCATAACCGAAGTTGTCAGTCAATTTCCTCGACACATTTTCCTCGACACTCCCACTAGACGACGATGCAGGAGGTAGAATTCGAAGTTTGTTTCAGTATTTTGTAAAAGTTTTGCAGGGCAGAGCTTTCGTTAATGTATCGGCTATCATGTCATGTGTCGAAATATATCGTAATTCAATGTTGCCTCTCTTGATTTGATCGCGAATAAAATGATATCATATATTGATATGTTTGGCGCGAGAGTGACCGACAGGGTTATTAGAGAGAGCAATGCTTCCGGCACTGTCGTGTAAATGGTGGTTGCACCAATTTGTCCGAAGTCAAGATCGTTAAGCAAGTTCCGGAGCCAAATTACTTCCCTCGTGGCATTGGCCGAAGCTATATATTCAGCTTCGACTGTTGACGTAGTGACTCCAATCTGCTTTTTGGATGACCATGAAATGATGCTTCCATTAATCTCATAACACCATCCGCTGACAGATCGTCGGTCGTAGTGATCCTGCGCCCAGTTTGTGTCGCTCCATCCTACCAGATTTACTCCATTGCCTGTAAATCCACCCAAGACTAACCTGTAACTTTTGGTGCCTTTGAGATAGTGGAGTATATGTTTACACGCGGTCAAGTGCGGTATGCCAGGATTGTTGGCAAATTGCACCACCAAGCTCACAGCAAACTGGATATCTGGATGAGTTTGGGTTGCATATAGGAGCAAACTGACCATTGATAAATAATTCGTTCCCCCAGCATATTTAGCATACAATTCGGCTTCCTCAGGAGTTTTAGGGGATTGGTGTAATGATAGATTATGATTTGTGGTGACTAGAGTCACTATTTCATGGCAGGAGCTCATACCGAAACGGTTGAGGATAGAGTCGATGTAAGCTGACTGGTCGAGCCATATAGTTTGATTGTGCCTGTCATGACTAATCTGAATTCCGAGCATGTAATGGATTTTGCCTAGATCTGTTATCTTGAATTCCTTACTCATATCCTTTTTGAATGCAATGATTCAGTTGAGATCATTTCTGGCTACAGCCATGTCATCCACATATACTAGAACAATTAAGATGATCTTGTCCTGTGATCAGAGAATATACAGACAATTGTCAGCTTGAGATTGTTTGAAGCCTAGACACATGAGTATGTCATGTAAACATTCCTTCCTCTTGTGACCAGCCTGTTTCAAGCCATAGATGGCCTTGAGTAATTTCCAGTACCTTGTGTTGCCGAGGTTTTCAGGAGTTTTCATGTAGATCTCCTCATTAAGATTGGCTTCAAAATATGCTCCAACAACGTTGATTTGGTGTACTTCAAAGTTAAGCATGGCTGCTGTTTTTAAAAAAACTTGTAGTGTGGTGAACTTGACAATGGATAAGAATGTATTGTGGTAGTCAATTTTGGGAATCTGAGAAAGGCCTTGCACCATGATTCTTGCTTTAAATTTCATGCAATTACCTTGACCATCAAGCTTTTCCTTTAGTACAATCTTGCTCCCCACTGCCTTCTTACCTGGAGGTAAATGGTTTACCTCCTCAAATACACCCTTTTTGATCAACTGATTATATTCATCCTGTACAGCTTGCCTCCACTTGTCCACATCTGATGTTTGCATAGCTTCACACATTGATGGTCCAGATATGGCCACATATGCAACATAGGCATTTGCTTCATCATCATTGTTTTCACAATATCTGATCAGGATTTGCCAAGATTGAGTGGGAAGTTGACAACTTGGTAAGTTTTCCCATTTTGCTCTCTTTCTTGGTGCATCTGAGGTCTCCATATCAAAACCCTGCTCTGGAGTAACAGTACAGGAGATTGTCATAGTCTGAGATTTGTCATCACTAATACTTCCTTTAGGTGCACTTGTATAGTCATCACCCTCAATTAGTTGGCTAATGTTGCAAGGTCATGTGGGCACATGTACTTGTCAGGATGCATCATCCTCAGGATACATTGCAATTTTGATGAAGTCTGGTGTGACTTCTGATTCAATTTCAGTTGTGTCATGTTTGACTTGTGCAAGCTTGCTTGAAATGTCATCTTCATGAAATTTCACATTGTAAAAAGTAATTAGCTTTCCATTTTCAAGATCTTCAAATCTGTATCCTTTAGTTTTGCTGGCCCACCATCCCAACATACAAACCCTAACAGCATGAGACTCAAGTTTTCCATGCCTCATCTCTTTGGAGACATGCACCTAACTAAAAGATCCAAAGACACATAAGTGGGATACATTGGGTTTTTTATGAGAACTACTCTATTCAGTGAAGGGTATTTTCTCATTTGGAGCTGAGCTTGGCATAATTGAGTGAATGTATATGGCATACATAAACACTTTGCCTCAATATTGTAAGTCCATATTTGCTGCATGTAGCATGTTCTGTGTCATTTCCATAAGAACAATGATCATTTATTCAGCTATACTATTTTGTTCAGGCCTATATGGGTTCATGGTCTTATGTATAATGCCATTTGTTTTGCAGAAATTTTCAATGGTAGAGTTCACAAATTCTGTGCCATTGTCTATCCTAATAATTTTAACAAGCTGTCTAGATTGTCTTTTGAGTTGAGCAACCATCAACTTACTTTGACAATTACAAGAGCATATTGCTTGCCATCCCAGGTAGGTACATTTATGGGCCCTACCATGTCCATAACTAATAGCTCATTCTTAGTGTAGGTTTTAGTGCTCACTTCAGGCAAAGAAGGTTGAGTTGATTTTCCTTGTATATACCCACTGCATAGGCAGTCAAACTCATGAGGCAACTTAATTTTCAGGCCAGTTACAAGGTTTTTGCTAACTATAGTATTGATGGTCCTTGGATTAAGATGCTCTAGATGTCAGTGCCAAAGTTGCATCATAAGTTCACTTGCAATATAGGTGACTTCATTGTTATCTAAGCCTACATTCATGCATTCAACCCAATACAAAGTGCCATGATCACCTATTAATCTGGTGTGCATGAATTCTTTATTGCTCTAGGCCAGACTTATTCCATAAGGAAATCTGCTAAGTATAGTGCTGGTTCATTGTAGTAATCCAAGGCTAATCAAGTTTGTGCCAAGGTCAGGTACATACAATACATTGTCAAACTATTTGTACTATCAGTGATGTAGGTTCAGAAAATAATGGATCTTATGCCAATGACAGTAAAGTGATTATATTCTCCAACAGAAATGTACTGGTTCTCAATGTTTTGTAATTTGTGGAACCATCTTTTGTCTGTGACCATGTAGTAAGATGCAGCACTGTCAAGGAGTAGTCCTGAAGGCATACCATTGGTTGTGGCCATAAAAACCTTTTCAACTTCCCTGCTGGGTGATGCAAAACCATTTACAGACACATTTGCATTTCTCATTTGTCTTGGTTTCTTGGGTTTAGGACATTTAGGGCTCCAATAACCTTTTTCACCACAATTGTGGCAATATGTCCATGACTTTTAGCTCATGTTTGGACTTTGGCTTCTTCAAACTTTTTGCATCTACCTTGCTCTCACTTAAACCATTTTTAGATTTTGATATAAAAGCAAGTTGCCTGTTTGAAGCATTTTCTTGTAATACATAGTCATATATATACATGAACTCTGCAGATATGTTTTTAATAGTGAGAGAGTTCCCTCTGTGTAACAGGTTTTGCTTTATAACTTTCCAAGCCATAGTATTAGGCAATGAGAGCAATATAGCATTGATAACAGTGTTATCATTGACTTTATACCCAGCATCAGTAATGCATCAATGAATGTCAAGATAGAGACCAATATGGTTTGTTATGAGTGAGCAACCATCTTACTTTTTTGCATATAGTTGCTGATAATAGTAGTATACATTTACTCAACTTTGCTGGTCAACATAACTCTTGTGGAAGTGATTTCAAATGCTTTTTATGCTTGGAGGTCAATTATGAAATCTTGCTGCATATATTTGATAGTGCCATGAATTAAACTGACAGCCTCATCATTCTTGCTTAACCATTGCTCATACTTCTCATAAGCTTATTACTATACAAAGTAGGATTTGGACTAAATTATATCCCAATGTTCTTTATCTTCCTTTTTAACAGTTTGCATAGAATTATCATCAGTATATCAGTATGATGAGGAGTAGTAGCTATACTTGGAAACTGGTTAAGAGATTTTGGTGGACATTTATTGCATCTGCAAGTAATACCTCAAAGGGATTTTGATTATAACACAGCTTTTATATTATTAGACCATATGTGATAATTATTTCTATTGAACTTAGTAAATTGCAAAGTGTTGGAAGTCAATTCACTGATGTCAGAGCCCATAACCTGTTGCAGCATAATGCAAAATAAATTATAAAGTATGAGATAATTTGAACCTTAAGTGTCTATATCTGTTTTATATTAGAAAGTGAGACATTTTAAATTTTGTAGAAGTTTTCATGATGTAATGTAAATGGAGTGAAATGTATAGTAAGTGAAATGTACATCATGAATAAATCATATATTATTTTGAACTGAGATAAATCTTTGTAGTTAGATGTTATTTTCCTTGACAAGTTCACAAAGTTTAATGGAAACAATTATTATGTATGGGCTGACAATATAAAGGCTGCATTACAGGCAAAGTGCTTGTTGGGTATTACTAGTGACTGCAACTCATGCTCATTGAATCCCCCCAATAAGTTCCTAGACTACCCCTCATACAAGAAGTGACAACACTACTCCTATTGTTGAAAAAGAGGATCAAGATTCCTGGAACATAATCTAGTCAAAACCATACTTTATATGGGAACAGGTCCATGAAAAATACAAATGCTGGCTCAGCAAAAATGATGCAGCTGTTGTTTTATCTGAGGTGCCATCAAGTACATGCAGCATGACTCCATCATTAATCTTTGTAGTGTGCAAGAAATATAGGACAACCTCCATAAAAGCTATATTAATTAACAAAGTGATATAAATGTGCACTATTACTATTAATAATTATATGTAAAAAGGTGGGATGGCTGCTTACCCATAATTAATCATATTGGCTTCTACCTTGACATATGTTGTTGCATTAGCAATGCTGGTTACAAAGTCAATGACAACACTGTCATTAATGCAATTTTATTATTGTTATCCAGCATTACTGCTTGAGAGGTAATGAAGCAAAATTGTTATCAGAAAAAATCCATTACAATCAGGAGCCTGTTGATAGAGCTTATATCTATATATAATTGATTGTATCAAGAAGAAATTGCCTTGAACAAACCACTTGCCTTTATATTCAAATCAGGAAAGGCATCCAATAGGAGTAAACCAAATGGAAAGGCCCTTAATAAGAAATAGTCCAAGTGAATACCTAAGCCCAATGATGTTTGCCACAATTGCAGTGAAAAGAGTCATTGAAGTTTTAAGTGTACTAAGCCCAAAAAGCCTAAGCCAGTAGGAAATGCAAATGTATCTGTAAACAAATCAAGTACACCTACATGTGAAGTGGAAAAACTGCTTATAGCAACAACTGATAGGATGCCCTTCAGATTACTTCTTGATAGCACCATATCATGTCATATGCTGGCTAACAGAAATTGGTTTTACAAGTTCCAAAGAGTTGACAATCAATATATTTCTGTTGGTGGAAACAACTGCCTAAATGTAGAAGGCATAGGCTCTGTTGCTCTTCATATGAATGTCCTGGATGATACAAATGATGTCTAATTTAATGAGGTCCTATATGTATTTGAATTAGGAGCAAATCTCATTAGCTTGGAATTACTGCAGCATGTAAGTGCAACCCTTACAGAATTTCTCTATGGCATTAGCTTGGCCTTTAATGGCAAGAAGTTTATATGTGCTAAGCTCATGGGGAATTACAGCACTATGTAATGAATCAAATGCATGAATATAAATATACAGGACAATCAAGTTGCTTATATTACCAGCAAATTAATGATGCATCTATGGCATCAATGCCTAGGCCACATTAGTCCTAAAACCATTAAATATATAATCAATGCCAACTTTATAACAGGCTTAAAAATTAAATTGCCTTGAAAATTTGACTGTTTATGCAGTGAGTGTATTTAAGGAGAATATATGAGACCCCCTTTATTGGCTACAAGCATGAAAACTTACAATAAGAACAAATTACTTGTTATGGATCTTATAGGCCCAATAAATATACCTACTTGAGTTAAAAAGCAATATGCTCTTGTAATTGTTAAAGTCAGCCACTGTCTTCCAAATAGCTCTCTACTGGAAAGCAAGGAGGAGACCATTAAAGAGATGTGTAGTATTATAGCCTGCCTTAAGCATCAATTAGAAAGACTAGTTAAAATTATCTGCACTGATAATGGCACTAAATTTGTTAATTCAACTATAAAAAGGTTTTATAAGCTAAATGGAACAATTCACAAAACTACAAATCCTTATAAGCCTGAATAAAATAGCATAGCTGAATAAATGATAGCTGTCCTTATAGAAATGACTTGCAGTATACTTTACTCAGCTAATATGGATCTTCAATACTAGAGTGAGGCTTTTATATATGCCACTTATATTTGATCCATTATTCTCACATCAGCCTTACATGGCAAGATACCCTTTACTATTGGAGCAACTCATATAAAAAGCCTGAAGTGTCCCATCTATATATCTTTGGATCCTTAAGATAGGCCTATGTTTTTAAGGAGGTGAGATATGGAAAACTTAAGTTTCATGCCATGCATATTCAGATGCTTAGTTGTCAGGCAGAGGAAACAAAAGAATATAAGCTAAAAGATTTTGAAAATGAAAAACTTATCATTTCTTACAATGTGCAGTTCCATGAAGATGATACTTTCAGTGAACTAGTTTAAATCTGATCTAATTCCATTGAGGGCACAGCTAAATCTATTGAAGATCTGGTAAACACTGCAATATATCCTGAAAGTAACTCACTCTGCAAAATCCATGTGCTTGCTCATCCTTCTGACCTAAGCCAATTGACCAAAGGAGATGATGTGTATGTAAGTGCATCAAAAAGTAATATAAATGATGGTGAGCTACAATATTCTATATCTTCTAGGCCTGCAACTCCAGAACAAGGTATTGCATGCAAATGTAGAAATGCCTGAGGCACTAGGAAAAAAAGCTAAATGGGACAATCTGCCCAAGCATCAGCTTTCTTCTAAGACTTAATAAATTCTGATCAGGTACTATTAAGAAGTTAATGACAAGCCTGATGCACACATAGCTTGTGTGGCCATAATGAGACTTTCCATACATAATGCATTACATACAAGAAATGCTAACAAATGGAGAGTGCTATACAAGATGAATACAACAATTAATTAAAAAGAGTGTATTCAAGGAAGTGAACAACTTATCCCTTAGAAAAAAGGCTATTGGAAGCAAGATCATCTTCAAAGAAAAACTCAATGAAAATGGGAATTGTGTCAAGTTCAAGCTCAAATAGTAGCTCAAGGTATTACACAGGTTTTTAAAATAGACTATTATGACACATTTTCATCTGTGGCAAAATTCACCACACTATGAGTTTTTTTAACTGTAGCAGCTTTACTCAATCTTGAAATTCATCAGATAAATGTTATCAGAGCATACCTTAAGGCCAATTTGAATGAGAAGGTCTATATAAGGGCCCTCAATAATCTTGAGCAAGTAAAATATTGAAAGCTGTGCAATGGCTTTAAGCAAGCTAGTCAAAAATGGAAGAAGCAACTACATAATATGCTTATGTGCCTAGGATTTCAGCAATTTCAAGCAGATAACTGTCTTTACATCCTTTGCTTGAAAGGGAAAATTATACTGATTGTTCTAGTATACATTAATGATATGGCCATTGCAGAAAAAAATCTTAGTTAAATTATTTTCTTCAAAACCAATATGAGCAGTCATTTCAAAATCACTGATTTTGGTGAGATACATTATATGCTAAGACTTTGAATTAATCATAACAGAAATAACCACATTATTCAACTTGATTAGTTCATATATATTAACTTTGTTTTAAATTAACTTAGCATAATCACCTGCCATGAAATAGCAACTCCACTCACTAAATCATAACTTGTCACTGCTTCTATCATCCAAAACTCCTGAAGATGCTAATTCATACTTAAAATACACAGGGAACATCAACTATCTATCTATAGTAAGATCACTGTTATATGCCACACAAACCTAATAAAGCATCTAATTTACTATAAGCCTAGTGGCACAATTTGCAAATAACCTAGAAATAGCACATTTGACAGCATGCAAATGCATATTACAATACTTTAAAGGCATGAAACATTATATATTAATACTAGGAGAGAAACTGAGCAGTGAATTGAACTTAGTGGGATGAAGCAATGTAAATTGAGTGCAAAATTATTTTGATCAAAAGTTTGTCAGTGAATAATATTATAAAGTCAATAGGAGCATTATTTCATGGTTCTTAGAAAGCCAACTGGGCATGGCTGTCACGACCCCTTCTAGAATTCCCTGGAACAACCCCAAGACCTCACCCGGGACCCTTTCCACAACACGCCCTGCCCCCGCAACTACCGATGCCGCCACTAACTCGCATCACAACTGACATCAGCCAACCCCCCGGGAATCCTGCTTCACGGACTCCGGGATCAACCACCATCAACCGCCGGATCCCGCTACCCGCTTCCAGCCATCATGCATCACGATCCCCCTGCACCAATTGATCACGCACCCCACACGTGCGATTCCAGTATACAGTCCCAGCCCACTACTCAATGCCTTCCAAAAACCATCCCAGACACCCCGGAATGCTGAGACCCGACCCCATAGTACTTATAGCGTAGTTCACCGCTGTATTTGCTAGTCTTGATATTACCTGAACTGTTGCGTGCCCTTTGTTTGACTGGTACACATTGACTGGCATGCTTTGACTGGCATGCCAGAATAATCGCATGCTTTAAGTTTGGTATGCGCTTCGCAACTCTAAATTTACTAACTGAGTCTTGTCTTAGAACCTCCGGTTCCAACTCGACCCCCGCCAACTCCCAACCCCCACAAAACCCCAAAATCCCCGGGTCAAGTTTCATTTCCCCGGGACCACCCCCCCTGTTTGCATCTTGAACCCCGGAGCCTTAACCCCGGAGTTCCAGACACCCAAGTATCCGTAGATCAAGTCCGCCTCGTAAGGGCATTGCTTTCCCAGAAAGTCTCTGAATCAGCAGAACCTGACATAATATCAAGACTCCCTCCTTACACCGTTCTTGATGACTACGTATACTCACACCTACTACCCCACGGGCTACCAGACCGACCCTTACAGGCATCTGGTCCTAGATCATTACTCTGCGCAGACTCCCTGCTCCGCCTACCCACCCCTCCCATATGAACCACCATACCTCCACCGCCACTGGGCCCCCAACCCATCCCTCTATGATCTGGGGCCCTTGGTCAGCCGGGCCCCCCCGCCCAACCTAGCCATGGCATGACCGGTGGAGGTCCCTTCGTACCGGAGCTTCCCAGGGGGCCTGCCAGAGACCCCACCAGTTCCCAACAGACCTTGCCCGGTACCCCCCAGCAAGGGCCCCTTTGCACCTACCCCCTATTACGGCTATCAGTGCCCCGCCCCCCAACCTCGGGAACCTCCCAACCACGACTACCCCCCTTGACATTACCCAACTGCTGCCCCACCTGCTAGGACCCCTCCCTTGCCTGTAGGACGACGACGCCTTGAGGAGTACAAACGGCAACAGGACGAAGTACTATGCTTGCTCTGGATTTTGCCGGAGGATTTTGCAAGGCGGGCGAGGGCGCTACTCACGGATTTCGGACACAACGACTTCGTAGGCACTCCGGAGGAATGGGCCCACTGCTTGGTTGAATTCGGGGATCGCCTCACACAAGGAGAACTCCCAGAACAGACTATGGCAATGTATTGACGCAATACGATCCTCCGCAAAGAATTGCATCAATTACTCAATGAAGTCCACGTGTCTCCCTTTCCCCGACCCCTCAACAACCCCATGGATCCAGGACGTTCAATTCACATCTGATGGGAACCCCCGGAACCGGCCCCAGCAGCCCCCACTGCCCCCACTCTGGGGCAACGACAACAAGAGGAATGACAAAATGCCTCGGCCATACTGCGGTCACTCAACCCAGCGAGAGGGCTATTTGACCAGCCCACCACCCGCACGGTAGGTTTGTCAACTCGCCAAAGGGCTAACTCCGTCCCTAGCACTTTTGAGACCTGGGGACAGCCCTAGAGACCCCTGGAGCCACTCC
>QLON01003540.1:0-29975 GCA_003313675.1 Termitomyces heimii
TAACGTCGCGCAAGTTGCCAAACGTCTCGCAGGTTCCTCGACCATACCATGTTGTGTGGTGGGCTTTCCTTTGGGTGCAGGCACGACAAAATCAAAAGTCTTGTCCGGTGATACCACTCTAAACTCTAAATTTAACATTCTAAATCCGTCTCGTCGGTCAGCGAAACCCACGCCGCAATCGAGGATGGCGCTCAGGAGATCGACATGGTTCTTAACATTGGCGGGCTGAAGTCTGGTAACTACGCACTTGTACATGACGATATCGCTGCGGTAGTCAGCGCGGCTGCTGGTTTTCGCGTGAAAGTTATATTGGAGACAGCGCTATTAAAAGACGAGGAGAAGATTGCGGCATCTTTCATCGCAGCAGAAGCAGGGGCTGCCTTTGTCAAAACGTCAACGGGTTTCTTAGGCGGTGGAGCGTCCATTGCGGACGTAGCGTTAATGAAGAAAACCGTGCAATACAAAGGAAACGTGCAAGTGAAAGCATCCGCAGGTATTAGAAGCCTAAAGACATGTTTAGAAATGCTCGAGGCAGGCGCCGACCGAATTGGAACGTAAGAAATAGTTCAGTCTATGACGAGTGACTTACTTTGACCATGATCGAACAGCTCATCCGGCGTAGTTATAATGGAAAATGTTGAAATGGCTGCTCCTTAATACAGGTGTCAAATTTTATTTCACTAGCGCTATTAAGTATTGAATTGACGGTTCACAGTTAAGGTCATGGCTAAACGATACCGCCCTTATCGGTATCGGATAAGGCGTCATAGATAGGACACAAATTGTGCCAGGCAGCTGAGAGAACATGTGAACTTTGTGCCGTTAAGCTGGCATGATTAAATCTTACAGGGAGGTGTGACTACAGCAGATGTTCCTGGGGCATCTTCTGCTAGAACAATCGCAAGACCACTAGAAAGAAGAGGACCTCAGAGATGTTGTAATGCTGGAAAGAACTCTTCACTTACAGCTCGAGATGCCAATCAATATGGCTACATTCTTTGTATGAGTATCGTGCTGAACACATAGTGGGTAACGACTGACCAATGAAGGAACCATGGCCCCGAGTTATCAGTTTTGAAGCGAATTATTACATTTCCGAGGAGGACACCAGTATTGACAACATCTCGCCGGACAGGATTTGCATAATTGTCAATTAAGCTTCCAGCACTGCGAATGACGTCAAAGGTATGCTAGTGATGGTCATGAGTCAAAGATAGACAAAAAAGATGGAACAATAGAATATTGGTATCACTCACACCGTGGAGATGGAACGGATGCTGCCCACTTGATCAGTTTTTTTCTTAAAAAGCATATCTGGAAGGAGACTTACTGGACCACCAGGTGTTAAGCCCGAGGAGATGGATATCTGTATCACCCTGTTGGGCGGTAAGGTGTATACGGATCCAGTGGGAAGAAGTGATGCTAAAGGTCGAACATGACTGTTACTAGGGTTCACAGAATCCCAGTGCTGAATGCGTACATGCAGTGGTCGCTCCACTAAGTATTTGGAGCAAGACTGGGACGGTCGGAGGTACAAATGAAACACCATTTATGGTGAATTTTCCTGATGCATCCTAGTTGGAGTATCCATGTCAGATATGCAGATAGCAAACATGTCTGACTTACAGTGCCAAGAGACAAGTCCAGGTTCACGTCAGCGCCATTGATATTCGGTGCGCCAGGCTTGGTGTACAAGATTAGGATCGGTTAAATACCTCTAGACTAGGTCAACGTACTGCACCAGGGTTATCAAGGGGCTGATCAGACAGCCGTTTAGTCTCGACACGCTTCAGCATAGACAAAAACCTACATGCAGATTTGTCTCCTGCAGTGGGTTTAGATATATGGGGCCCAAGGTAATCGGATTATTATTCGAAGCGCCACGATAACGAAGGATAGCGCTATTCAGTCCACCTAGGAAGCCGATTGTTCCGATGTTGGGATTTGCACGGATCCCTGTATTATGTGTTCAGTAAGAAAGTTTGATAGACAGAAATAATAGAAAGTAATTCACAATAATTGCCGATCGCTTGATTAGCATTCAGCTAATTGAAGCATAAGTAGTTGCGATGTGCATGAGATCGCAATGAAGCGTACGACAAAAGAATAACGCTGCCCTTAATAAATCAGTAAGTTTGACGAATGTAGATATTGTTTGGATCCTTTACCAGCGTAGATTTGAATAGAATCCACGAGCAGAGGCTCATGATTGACGCCATCAACTTCGATGACTGTGAAGTCGTGGCCATCGATAGAAAAGACAAAATTCGGGTCACACGATATTGAAACGAGTCGGAATCGATACCTGAAGAATGTCAAAGTTGGAAAACCAGTTACGAGTTATACAATAGCAGACCTTTGTCCTTTTACCACATTAATGACGGCCAAAGGAGATGCCGGTCCGCCTGCATAGCGACCCAAGCCATTAATGAGTGTCGCATCAGAGATCCTGTAAGTGTTCAGAACGCGAGGACATAGGCAAAGCACAAGCATCCTACGGCAAAGCACCAGCAGCAGGCGCAACAGTGTCTGTTGCTTGTAGTCAGCACTTTTTGGTTTTAACAATAAGGTCGTACTTACGATACCTATGACCCCATACAATTAGTCATGAGCATGGCATTTGAGACAGGTAATATTTGACTTACCAGTCTGCCAGCGTTATAACAGTGTCCTCTGAAACATGGTAAGTAGCAGGACAGAATCTGATGCATCTACAAACCATTATCAACGTCGTAGAGGTCCTTATGCGGGTCATTGGGATCGTATATGACAAAAGCACCACGTAGTCCGTCACAATACTGCGTCGCTAGGATGTCAATAGGACAGAATTGTAAGCACCGTAGAAAAATACACGATAGGGACTCAACTTACACAAGTGTGAGTGGTACCAAAAAGTGCCCGCCTGGTCAGCTGAAGAGAAGGTGTAGAAGAAAGAGTCTCCAGGCGCAATCGGGCATTGTGTTACGAAGCTAGGCCCATCTGCCCATGCTGTTCCTTTCTGGAACAAGCCATGCCAATGCTATATAGATCGTTAAGGAATCACCATGTGACAATTCTCGTGTACTCACAATTGAAGTGCTCTTCAGCATGGTTACGTCAGTGAGTTCGTTTATGACATTGAGTCGAAAGGTATCTCCCTTAACAAGTATCAGGGGCTCTGTAATTCCGCAAGAACGTTTGAGATTACCTTATTCCCGGTAATAAGAGGACCAGGAAACGTTCCCTCTACCAAAACTCCTCTCCTGTTAAAACCGTCTGGAGCAATGTCAGAATTGACGATGTGCAAATTTGCGACCGGTCCAAATACGATGGCTAACACAGGACACGTCAAAACGGCTGTAGCGACAATGAGACGATGGGGCCACATTGCAGCCTTCAACTTGAGAATAGAGATTTTACTAATGTCAGTCCTTAAGATTTAAATACGCATGAAGGATGAATCAACGGATCAATGCATCCTGAGAAGTATCGAGAGCTGGAAGAATGGGAGCCTGATAATTGTAAGGATTCACATCCAGCCACCGGATCGGAAACATGAGTACCTAGACGTGACTGTCAAAAGGTAATTGAAAAGGTGCATATCGTTGCACGGGAATTACTTATGGAACCCAGGGGAGATCCGGTCATAGTACATGAATACCTAAGCTGTCCGTAGCCCAAGTAATAGATACTTCGGTCCTATTTGAAACGTTCAAGGAAAGGTGGTAGAAGCTGCCGTAACACTCGGATTGAATTGAATCGCCAGAGAAAAAAATATATTGCCCTTTGATAGGCACAGAGTACTCTTTGGGTTACATCAACTACAAGGCAAGTGTGTCAAGGATAGGGTACTGAAAGCTAACCGTGGAGGACAAAAATTAGAGACCGTGGAAACGGGAATGACCGATGAAAGACGAACGCGTACAATTAACCAACGAAAGCTACCGCGTGTACATTATGTAATTACGTGGTGGATACTGCACCTCTCGCTGAACCTTCAAACCCTTTGACAAAGTGACGGCTCAGGATAGTTATATGATGTTAGACGCCGATGATTCGGAATCACCGTAAGTGCCACAGGCTTGATGACCGAGAGGGTCGATGGACAAAGTATTCGTTCTTCATATCAATTACCTTTACCCTTAGATTCGAATATATATATCCCTACGCCAATAGAATACATCCTCAATTAAATATACGAGGACTGAGGGTGAATAACTACATACACTTACCATACTGAATACCTTACTCACAACCTACCTACAGTGTACGCATTTACTCGTGTGTTATCTAGGTAGGATAACAATCAAATATACGAAGACTGAGGTGCACGTACTTACTCGTGTATTATCTAGGTCCTAGGTTCTAAGATATGACACAAACCATTTTTCTGCACCAAAAGCATGCAGTATTCTTACTGCCAAATCATGGGACCCTCAGAGAACTTGCGTGCGCATGGGACTAGAAAGTGATAGGAATAACCGCACATTGACAGAGTGTGTTGATACTTTGATCAGAGATCACATTGATAGCGTCTCCGTCGCGCTTACTTGAATCATTTCAAGATTCCGGTAAACGGCCAGAATACCAGAGTACCAGGATCAGAGACACTGCCGTTTGTTTCAAGAAGCTCATTACAATCCTTGATTCGCAAACATTCAATGTCAAATTTAAAGAAGAAATATATGTAGCAACGTAAGTCCTCAGTACTTCAGTGTTCGTACCGGTAATGGTACTCGTATACTTTCCCTCTTGCTCTAGGAGCATGACCATCCTCGCTGTCTGTCATCCATTCGGAGAGACTCCCGGCACTACTACTATCCGTATCGTCATCCGAGACAGCATCATAATCGCGTACGTGCCAAGGCAACCCTCCTTCTGGTTGGTCTACTGTACAATCAACTCGCCACTTTTTGCTGAGGTTGTGCATGCGATATTTAGCTTGTTGTAATTGTTCCTTCTTGATTCCTGGGACTGCCGCTCTGGCAAAGCGTAATTTACCCTGCGGAACACGATTTTCGATAATGCGCATGAATAACTCTAAATCTTGTGATTCCACGGCACATTCAAAGCCTTCTACATAAGGAAGGTATTTCCCTGTCAGAATTGCCTCTAGAAATGGTCGCTGAAGAACTAGGCCAGTCATGATGAAGAACCGCGCGTTCCTGCGCATCCCAAACGAGATGAGAGTTTGGATGCTGGTGATTGGCCAGTAAAGGAGATCCTGAGGCCCTGGGTCGAGCGCCGGAGGATCTTCGTTATAAAAGTGACGACGCCGACGCTGAAGTTCGACAAGCGTACATCTGCTCTGCGCCAGCATCTGTACAATCTCTTCTCCGGGGAAAGCAATTGGCGGGGATGAAACCATTTCCCTGTCGAACTGATTGATGTGCAAACTAGTGAGGTTCGGCACCACGAGACACCGGAGCAGAAGACCATCCTCCAAATCCAGACGGAGGGACCAGAGGTATGGAAGATATATCTGGAAGATATTAAGTGTACGAGGGATGCGAGGTATATGCACTTCGGCTGATAACCCTCGTAAGTTGTGGCATCTCCTTAAGATCAACAGCATCTCATTGATATACGTCTCTCTACCTCCCAAATCGAGAACAGTGAGTTCCTCCCATGGGATGGGCATGCGCAACAGCAGCACAGGAGGAGGAATCCTGTTTGTCAGAGTAACAGATCGTAATTTTTGCAGGCGGCATCCTTCGTGGTACTCGTGGGAAGGAATGCCTTCCGTGAACTGCAGGATGTTTGAACCCGAAAAATAAAGAAGTGAACTACATCGACAGAGGACCTCATGCAAAGTATTGAGATCTAGCCAGTGCAAGGTCAATGAAGTAAGGTATTTCCATGCAAACGACTGAGGGTCTAACAAAGTACCCAGAAGTACCGGGTCGTAGCGGCTGTTATACAAGGCAAGGTTCCTTAATGTGGGCGTGTTGAACACGCCTTTACTCATAAATTGACCAGCTAGGTTCTCGTCAGTCTTCCAAACCGAAAAGTTCATCTCAAGAGAGGCAATTCTTGGGAACTTGGACACGGTGTAGTTAGAGTTGAAGAGGCTTGCCAAGGCTGTGAAAGGAACGAAATCCAGTCGGAGTTCGACTATGGATTTTGCGTTGGGTTTGATAACTTTCTCTACTGCCTCTGTGCTATAGGGATTGGAAGCACATGAGAGTGCTATGGAGAGTTTCGCGCGGCGACTGGGTTGGATCAACTTTGCATGGTGATTAATTACTTGACTTGCTTCGTATGGAGTGAGACGCCTGCTAATCGCGATATCATGCTTGCGCCAGAGTTCTGGATTTGAAAGAGCGACGGCCTGCCATTGTTTATTAACGCTCAGCAGCGGCCAAGGCCATTGTGTCGCGTTTGCAGGAAAAGAGATCGCATCGCTTTGCGAAACGCTAAGAGAGAAGATGTTCTCGAGAACTTCCGGGGGAAGGCTAAAGATGATTGATTGATCAGAAGAAGCAATGCACCATGCAACTTTACTTACTCAGGCCTTTCTGTCATATTTTGTGCGAGGTGCGGACAGAATCCGACTTCTTATATAGCCATGGACATGTTACTGGAGCGACCTTCATTCCTTAAAGAACAAAGAGCGAATTTTAGGGACAATAACTTTCACAAAGACCTTACTAATGTGGCGCTTGTTTTGTGGGCCAAGTTCTCTGGAGCTTGTCAATACGTTGCCATGGAGGGATTTTGAGAAAGCTTCATTGTCAAACACTAAATTGATGCCAACAAGGATACTACAAACACATATATGTTCTCGAGACAACAAGGTAACTAAGGGTGGGATCATTCAGAGGTCAGCCGTGGACGTTCAAACCTGTCAAGGCCTTGTTTGACAAAGATTTACAAAGAAGTATTACCATTAACTTACATTTGTAACCATGTAAGAAGTGATCACGACACGCAGAATAAAACTCGACAAAACAAAGAATTATATGTAGACACTAGACACTTGTTATGCTCTATCTACAAGTATCCTGATGCCAAAAAGATATATATCATGGGTTTACAAGGCTTCCTTTCTCCTTTTTCCAGCTTGGCAATGGCGGTTTTGGGGGGTCATTCTGTGAAGTGACGTAGGTCAACATGAGCAACGAGCATGTCGTCCATTCCATCGCCGTCGAAAGCACGTATTCACTAATGACGAATGAGTCTTTAAGGCCATCTTGTTCATAATTTCCCGGATAGAAATAGTCGAATGGTGGATATACTCCGGATAAAATACCATACACTCCGCGCACCATGAGGAATGGCCATGCCACAAGGAGAATGAAAGAGGTGGGGTGCATCTTCCCTCCTGGTTGCTCTTGGCGGTACTGCCACATGGTATACATGACGCAGGGAAGGAAAACCACAGTCAAGGCTAGGAATATGGCTTGACCGACTGTTCGCATGATCATGGCCTTGTGCAGCCTTTCATTGAATATCTCAAAACTCTTTTGGGCACCAGCAAGTGATGAGCCACCGGCTATGATAACAACATTAGCTGCGATAAGCAACTGGTGCATAATTGCCATAAAATTTCGCTTCGGACCGGAGAAGGAGAAGGAATCCAGAAGACGGCGAAGGATTGGGGTATCCGGTGGAAGGCGCGGCTCCAACCAACTATCGTGCGCCGCTAGATTATGATAGTGCCAGCTGATGAGGAATCTGTATGCACACAGAACCAGGGTGAAATAACCTTCGGTGTTCCTGTTCGGATGATTAGAACAGGATAGCATGACAACGAGGGTATTGACAGGGTAAAATATGCAACCAAGATCCCAATGTTTGAGTATCCAAGTAATCCGAATGCTAGTCCAGTTGACTGAGCCGCTAATCGAACTGCGACATGCAGTGTGATGAGCGTGTAACGTGAACGCAATCTAAGGTGCTTTGTGGCATATCCATAAATAAGGAGAACAAAGAGAATGGTATAAAGAATGAGGAAGACAAGAGCAGCCCGAGACTCGGTGTTTAAAGCCATGATGAAGTTGAACTCGGACTTTTTCGGTTATGGGTACTGTGGTGAGAAAGAGATAAGTCCTGGAATTCTGCACACCTTTTTCATACGCTGCTTTGCTGTGCATTTCTCCGTTGTGCTGTCAGAACTTGGGTTGTAATGGAAGTTGCACGTGCTGATGGATTGATTACAAAGCGCGCTTCGGCACAGTATTTTGCCACTAAGTGTATGTAACTCTTTTCTTCTGGTGTCACTTAAGGTTGCTTCTTTGTTGAAAAACATTGGTCGAGAAGAATACGTTAAATCTACATGTGAAGGGGAAAAACAAGCATGCAAATGCTACTATCTTCGCAACTCAAGGAGGAAGAGGAAGAGGGAGAGGAAGGGGGGAAGAGGGTATCACGTAGTCCAGCGGAACAGCCAGTTCTTTGTGGGTGTCTAATCGGTCTGCTATTTGTCGTATCTACCTTTTTTGTGTATGTTAGAGGTTGACGAGATAGACTAAGCCACAGTCGACTTCGCTTTCTTAAGCGCTTGAATTCTGCATGTTAATTGTAGATGGAGTTTGGATCATATTGACAATCAACAGAGGTTGAAACTGATTTCGGACTTCGAAATATAATGATGTGAGTCACGACGGCCGCCATATCAGTAGGCACACCGGACAGTCTGCCCATCGACATACTCAACAATCTAATTCTTGACCACTCCCCGTGAACAGCAAGACACATGTTACTGGTGGAATGAAACTTGTCTGATAGCAGAATACTACTAGCTTCTGTTTCGGGTTACAACTGGCGCCTTTACGCACGGAGAACACGAGGTTTTGATCCGTGGTTGTGTAGACCCGTTATACCGACATCGATCGGTGCTTGCAACTCATCATCGCTCCATACCTGTGCTCGGACTGAGTCGAGTCCCCTGTTTGAACCTTCACCAGCCTCTACGTGCCCTTTTCCTTGTCATGCCGCGCCGACATCGATCACAGGATTATTTATCATTTATCATTCCATGAGTGTCTAACCGCACGGATCTCTGCAGAAGGACCTCTGTATCTACCAGATAGTAAATCAGCCTGAGATTGTTATCAGCCTCGTACATGCTGAATCCTCGTGTTTCTGTGCCAATGTATTCCTCCCATCAAATATCGTTAGTTAATTCAGATTGGAAATACGGATTGATATAAATACAGGACCACAGTCGTCGTCCTTCACTCCTCTCTTGTGAATTCCTCTGATACGCAATGCCTTCGTCGGACGAGCCTGCTTTCCCGCCTCATGACAGTGTTCGAGTCAATGGGTAGGCTTTCAGTCTCTATAAGTGACCTATCTCATACCATATAGCATGATGTTCAAACTTGCCGACATTGAGGCAAAGCTGATCGAACAAAGAAATTCGTTGATGAGACTGATAAACGAGTTTGAAGCCCTCAAGAAACGTTATGTGAGTTTCTGCTGCTCCTCTGAACAAACAATATTGCTGACGCAATTCCACAAGCCGGACGATAAGATTTCAGCTCACACGAAGGATTGCTTGGCAACTGTCAAGTTTGCTATTGATTCGACCTTGGCCAAGGCCGCTTCAATAGATAACAAGGCCGTCGTGAAAGCTTTACTAGAATGATGACTGAGAACATGAACCTCTTCAGTGATAGGATCTCCAGCCCGTTGCTATACAATTTACCCATTTGTTGAAGATGTTCTAATTTGTTCTGTCCTCCCATATAAAAATCTTTCATATGATACTATTAGATGGAAATGCAGGTTGCCAATCAGGCTTCTTCTACCGGCCAAGTTCCTCCCACCGAGCAAATCCACATCGCATGATTCAGGCTCCGGGAGTTGGCAGTCCGCCTGTGTCTCTCGACATAAGCCGCTATTACCGGTGATGTAGCTCCGCGTAAACCTAGGTAAAATTTCATCGGACGACTGTTATATGCATTGTATGTAATGAAGTACAATAACAAGGTGGTTCTCGTTCATTTCGTTTATACTTTCCATCAGGAAACGAAAGTCACATAGAAGTACTAAATCAAATCCGACACCGGAAGGAACGGACAAATAAACAAATAATACAAAGTATGTTTATATACTTAGCATGAGGTGCAATCGGATAAAAATTGCTTGAAATAGTGGTTTATTTCGATAGCACTACAAATGCCAAAGCTAAAATAAAGTGATATCGTCTATTTAGCGTAGGATCTTGTCATAGAATCTCTGGCTGTGGCGCTAAGTAGTCATGTTATGCCGCTTCCAAAGTCTTCTGTCACAGTACCTTCATTCATAGCTATCTACTTTTCCTCAAATGAAATGGGTCGTATTATGTGGTCACATCCTTGCAACGGGTAAGAGCCGTGACCGTCTCGTCGGTGACCTTCCCTCCCCTCCGTCTCTACAAAGCCAAATACAAGACATCAATATCCGCTGTCTGTCAGTTTCACAGTCAAGTTTCACATGTCAAAATCCGCTACCTCCTTTGCAGAAGTGGATTTGTCATTTACAGACAGGAAAGCGCCCTGATTTTTTCATCACACGCATGGCGCACACGCGTACCCCCCCAATACTCTCCAATCACATTGTTATATACCCTATATGTCGCATAGCCTGCATGGAAATTCCGGAATTTTATGCACGATTCAAATCTGGTCACCAAATCAATGGTTTACGGAAACAGGACAAAGGTCTGCCACCAAGTGGATGTCTCACCTCACACATCATGAGTATTCTGATTTCGGTCGAGATGGCGTGTACAGTTCATCTATAGATGGTCAATTATACTGACACGTAAATAGACGTACCTGATGAACGCGCCCTTTGGCGAGATCAAAACATACGAAAGCGAGGTGATGGTGATTGGAGAGATTTAATTATACAGAACCGGTCGCGGTATACTTCCGTGGACAGCGAGCAAAGTTGACATATGATATAGCTGGTTTTATTCGACAACAAATGAAAATAAAAGACATATTTGACTATTGGAGCAGCTGGTTGTTAGCAACGTTGCTGAGAGTAGTCAAACGCGGCAAGTAAATGATTGAATGGTTTCTCAGAATCTTTTTCGTCGGGTTCCTTATAGCGACTGGCGGAGACAACTTAATTAACGCTCGAAGTGACAGATTCATTAGCATGGCTACAAGCACCGCAGACTTAAGGAGAGCACTGTGCATAAGAAGCATAAAAAGTATGGTAGATGAATGGTCTAACCGACGTATAACGGAGCATTACAAAGTGGCAACATATCAAGCGCTGAGCGCTTCGTCTATTATTATGCAAACAGAGAGATCGATTGCGAATCTGGTAGCACGTATCGTAATCTTTAGTTTTGGCGCCAGCTATTGCCCCAAAGGTGTTCGCTCTAATCTTGTCCGCATGGCGATGCGTACGGTTGACCGACGATACCGAAAAGAACGAGCGGTCATCAAGAAGAAATATGCTTGTCAATGGCTTGATGCGGGCACGAGTGTTTGCAGAGGGAATTAGAAGCCGAAGCCGAAGATTGATTGATGACGTGCACAGGCGAGCACTGGTCTGTGTTCAGAGATCGACGTATTGTCTAAGTAAAGATTCTTTGTTCTTGTCGTGACTAAGTCTTGTTCTTCTTCCATGTAGAGACACATCATAAAGCAGACAGAAGGAATGAAGCCAGGACCAGGTTGCTAGACAAGGACATATGCCAAAGCAAGATGATTGTCGAGATGGCAAGTCGGAGTAGACATTCATAAAACCATAAAAGACGAACTAAGCATTCCGTGCAGAGGCAACCCGGAAAGATTGATACGAAAACATTGTTCAGTCTATTGTGCTGAGTTTCATGATTGATCTCACTATAGCGACAGGCAAACCGTTGCACAGGTCAAAGTCAAGGCCAAGATGTCAGACAAGGAGGGGTCATACATGTGCGCAAGAAAGGAGACAGGGAGTGAAGGGATTTTCGTTTGTAGTAAAGTAGTGCAGAATAAAAAAACATGCGCCAATCGCCGGCGCGGCTGAAGCGCTAAACTCCTGTACATCATTCTGATTGGTGGCGGGAATCTCGAACAATTGCTATCCAGAAGACAGGCCAAGAGTAGAACCTCAGCCTAACGCTGAAATATGTCTAAGATTTTTATTCTTGTTGTCATCTACTATAGCGACAAGGTTCGAAAGAAAGAACAACTGGCCCAGTTCTCACGATATAGTTCCCGATTCTCTTCGTGGACCTGAGGGCATGGCTGAGATTTTGGATCTATGGGCGAGGGTTCTTAGAATAGAATAATAACAGGCGATTGTTTTGAAAACAGACGGCTACTATCTACTGATTGAACGATTGGTACGAAAGGGAAACAAGAGCGTGGACAAAGATGGTCGACAAAGGCCATTCTCAGGCCGATCAGCCCTGTGTTAGAGTTGTGCGACAGCACCTCCTGCTCTGTTATGTATGTGTACAGGTTACATACAAATTAAAAAATTAAGCAACCTGTCCCCGTCGAAGTGAATTTAAGCTCATTTGATTTATAGTCAAGCCCAACGTCATCAAAAGAGGCTACAAGGGACTGAGTTTTTCCGTGTTCGGACAGAAAGGTTCAGGAACAGGTGACCCCCATCACCTTGACGACGTCGGGAACAAAGCGAACCTGACATAAGGAGTTGGGCAAGCGCGAGCCTCGAGGCAGATGAACACAGTAAATCAGATAGGGGAGTTCAAGAGTGGATTGTAGGATATAGGCCACAGCGTATGTTCTAGGTGTGGTGGGGCCGCGATGGGAGGAGAATAGAGAGAGAAGACAAAAGTAGAATGAGAGAACCCTAACCCGAGTTGTGGCCCACGTCAAAGAAATCTTTATTTATTGCTGTCATACGCAAGGGGTTGTTCCTGCTTTCCTGCCACTCTTTACAGGCGGCGTTCGCGTAGCTTTTAACGCTACCGAGCACCCTTATGACCATAAACCACGATGGCCACACTTCATGCGCTAGGTGAGCGAGACGACGCGTCAAAGGGGCCTGCTAACACAGCGAGCTAGCTTCTTCAGAGAACTGGGACGACGACTTCGAGTTCAATCCCCTCTCAAGGACAAGTAATAAAACATCCATGAACGACGCTATGATACATGACAAGGATGCCCATCGGATGTCTGTAGCCAGCTCAGACTGGGACCACGACAGTGACGACCACCACCATCAAACGAAAACCAACATGATTCTCGGAGATAGAACAAATGCAATGGATCTGTCCTCAGAGTGGATTGAACCGGGACCTTCAACGCCGCGTCGAGCGAACAATGCAGAGAACTGGGACGATGACTTTGAGGACTCGCCTGTTCGCAAGGTCTTTCCAACATCACCGGGTGTCGACAAAGCCTCGCCATTGCGATTACGGCGCAAACAGCAGCAGCAACCCCGGCCAGAGAGCTGGGACGACGAGTTCGAGGCAGAGGACGCCCAGGCGCTGCACTCGGACGACGAGTTGGGATACGTCGAGCGCGACGAGGAGGACCGGACTGTCACGGCCCGCCCACGCCGCTCGCCTGCACGTCTCTCGAGTCCGCCACCGCCAGTTCCAGCTATTCCCCTGCCCTTTCTTCTGCCTAGCCCGGAATCCGGGCCGAGCCCCTTCCCCCGCTCCCCAACGTCGTCGGTCTTCTCCGTACCGACAGCCCGTCCACCCTCCTCGGCATTTACCGCAACGTCCACCACACACTTGCGCCCGTCAACTTCCCGTTCGTCCAGTGCATTCGATGCTTTCCCTCCTTCTCCACCAGTACGCAGAGAGCGCGAACGCAGGAGATTGAGGAAGAAGAGCAGGCCTCAAGGCAATACGTTCGAGTTGGCTGTCATAGGAGGGGAAGTCAGTGGGCATGATTACCAAGAAGAAAGTGATGGAGATGTCCGCCCGACTACACCGCCGCCTGCTGCTCAGAGTGTGCCTGCCACTCCAAGTAGCAGCAGCCGACCAGGTGCGCTGCTCAGTCGTATTGGAAGCATGAAGAAGTGGGGTGTCAGGAGGAGAAAGGGCAGTACGGCTCCGAGCGAAACTGGTTAGTAAATTGCGCCACGTCCCGTGACCTTTCAAATATTGACAATATTTACAGACGGTCGCGATAATATTACGCCACGCTCCGCCCGTCCCCAGAGCCAAGCTTCAATTTCTTCAATCTCGTCCTCCGCTTCATCCCACGCACGACATCAGCATCAGGATGATCCCACTGTACCACCCCTTTCCAACTCAGGAAGACGTTTATCCACCGCTGGACCGGGCCCGTCGTGGTTTTTTCGGTCTACTTCCAGCCCTTTTAGGCGTGGTAGCACGAGCGAAATAGATCTTGCCGTTCAACCTGTTCCCCACGTTCGACCACAAACACCAAAGAAAAACCGGCAGCCCGATGAAGCTACTCCGGCCAAGCTGGTCAAGCGGAAGAGCTTTGGTTTTGTGCAGCTTAAGCATGGACTCAATGATATCAGACGACATGGAGATGACCTGAATGAGAGAGGGAAGGAGAAATCTAGGGAGAGGACGGAGAAGTATAGCGGGCTGGGACTTGGACGTGCTATCGAGAATGGCAAAGAGAAAGTGTGCAGTGTACCTCTGGAAGAAAAACCTGCGGTGGAAGAGAAAGAAGGATCACGCTCGTTTATGGGCTCCGTCCGACGTCTCAGTCTTGCTAGCCGGCATCGACGCACCAAGAGCGGAGTGTCTTTGCACAACGTCGTAGGACTCCTGGACATTGTTGGCTTCGGTAACGGACTGAGAGACGAGAATATCACTCCAACACCGGAGAGCATTGCTGCACGCAAGGAGACAAAGGCAGCTCCTATCACCCCTTCGAAAACCCCAACTCCGAGAACCCCAACAAAGAAGCCGCTACTCCCACCCATTGAACTCCAACCACCTTCGCCACCTCTTGTGCGGCCTGCAGCGCCTGGGCCCGACAATGTTAGAACTCGTGCTGCAGAACCTCTGTTTTCTCCAAATGGAGCACTTCCTACAGTCTCGAGCAACCCATCGCTGACTTCACCAGCACCAACGCCATCGACCTCGACTTCAATGTCGCCATCGCGAAGATATCTTCCGCCAATTGGATCACCTCAATCTGCTTCTTTGGGACGGTCAAGTATTGGTCCCGAGGTCGTGATCGCGAATGCAGCTGGATTGCGGAGGAGCTCGTTGGGAGATTTGAAGATCCCTGAGAGGATTAGTCAAGCGCAGGTAGGGTTGAGAAAGGATATGGAGCGGGTGAGAGAGTTTGCTGCTGGTGTTGAGAGTAGGTCTTTTCTTCACCTAATCGTGATGATGTTGACCTTGTACTCATAGAACTCAAGGCGCTGCAAGATACATACGAAAAATTGGTGACACAAGTACAAAACCTTCTTGATCAACAACATCAACAGCAGCAGCAGCAGCAACTCAAGAGACAACACCAGCTCGTGAGACAAGAACAGTCCGAAAAGCAGGTCGTACGGTCTCCAACGCGGCCTTCAACACCTAGTTTCTTCGCTAACCTCCCCCGTCCCCTATCACGCAACCGATCTCGGTCTACTACGAAACAGCCACCTCCATCTGCGAGCAGCATCTCCCTCGCACCAAGTCTCGCACAAGTCTCCCCTCCCCCATCGAGCCCCGCTGCTCCCGTTCCTGTAATGAACGCATACAAGCAGCTCGCCTCGGCGTACTACACCATCCGCTCCAAATACCGTATATCATGGGAGTGCGCCGAGCTCCTTATTGAGCTTGGATCAGGGAACAACGCTTCTGATCGCGGACCAACATCCAGTGTATCAGTGCCTGTCATGCCTATGTCTCCGATGCCCAAAACAGGGCGTGAGCGCGCAATCACGCTTAATGGAGAGGACTCGAAGCACCCGACGCCGATTCCTGGACAGGGCCCGCCGTCGTCGGTGTCGTCTCCCGGGATTGGGAAAGCCGGATGGCGCGCTTCGACGGGCAAGCATGATCTCAGTCAGCGGCAGTTGGTGTTGCTGAAGGAGATTTTGAGCGGGGGTGATGGGAGTGGGGCGGAGGATATCTCGATCCCGGAGGAAGGTGTTAATGTGAATAGGGAGTGGAGGTGGGGGAAGGATGGGATGAACAGCACGCTGACGTTGCCTTCGGAGAATAGTTCTGCTGTGGTTGAGGCGGAGCCGGGTGCGGATGCTAGGGGCGAGGTAAAGGAGAAGGGGAAGCTGAAAAAGAAGAGGAGGGCGAGTCGGTTGAGGATGTCGGGGTTGAGGGATATTTTGAGGAGTTTTACGAGGTCGCAGGACCAGGAGAACGCAAATGCGAGTATGGATGCTCCAACCCCTCCGCCTCCGCCTCCGCCGTCGGTGCCGGCGTCGACAACGTCGCTCAGCACGAGTGCCACAGACGACTCGATGGATAGCCATCTTTATCCGCACCGACGGGTTTCGCCTTCGTATGGCCGCCGGCGCCCCCAAACTAGCTCTGGACCGGGAGAATTCATGCGTGTCGGTCGTCCTTCATCTCCGTATACCCCTTCTCTCCATAACAAACCCTCTCCACGCCGCCCCTCTCTTGCGTCTATCTTCCGTATCGGTCGAGGGAGCAAGCCCACCTCACCCGAGGTCCCGCCTCGGTCACATTCATCTTCTCGATCGACTTCGCGGCAGGATAGTAGTATGGGAGAGGAGGAGGATTGGGACCGCATGGATGATGCGGAAGATGAGATTATTATTGGAAATATAGACCAGGATGCGTCTGCGACTGTCCGAGGAAAGAAGAAGGCCCGAGCGCCAGGTCGCTCGCCGTATCCGCAGGACGGGTATCCGTCACTGCCGTCTCTACCTGGTCGCACGCTGACGCCAAAACGCTCGGTTAGCGGATCGCAGTCGTCTCTGTGGGGCGAAGCGTCCAGTCGGTCTGCGAGTAATGGGAGTGCGGGACACAGTGGACTTGGAAGCGGTGGTACGCCGCCACTGTCTCGCATAACGAGGCTGTCCAATGTCGAGGAAGATGCCAAGTCAGGGTATGTGCCTCAACATCATCATTCCTACTATCATCGGCCTCCGCCTCGCGCGTCGTCGCGTTCGAGCTTCAGCCGCCCGCCTACGATGAAGAGTGGGTCTGTGAGGTCGATGCCACCTCACCCTGTGACGAACGGTTTGCCGGATCCGATGCTGGCGATGACGCCGGAGAATATTAGACCGTTGTTGGAGAATGCGAAGGGGGTGCATATGAAGCTTGTGGAGTGCATTGCGGAAGTCAAGGCATTGTTGGAGGCTTATCCGCAGACTTAGAGACAAAAGTCTGTACTCAATTTGGTCATCTTATTTGCATCCCTTGGTTTGATGACATATATCACATTACCTCGGTTCATATCCTGTATATATTCATATATACCTTCACCACTGTCCTGCCATCGCTCTGTTGCACTTGCTTTCTTATTACTCTCGTATATGTCAAGTTTTGTTTCTGTCGAGCTACCTATCCTTGGTATCAATCAAGATATTCCAGCTTGAGGAAGGATGAAGGACATTGTTATAAGGCTTGCAGATTGGCAATGCTGCCTGGCACCCAATGGAGTGTGTTTTTTAAGGAAAATTGAAAGAAAATCTAGTGGAAAAAGTCTTTGGATAAAGGAAAATCACCTTTCTCCACCATTAACCAGCTGGCAAAAAAGTAGATAACAGCTTTCTTTGACTATTTTCCTGCTAGAAACAGATTCTGGCCTCAGTAGTGTAAGTTAATATTGCCCATGGTAGACATTATGCTAATACTGACTTGAAAACATGACACATATTGTTAATCTCACCCTTATTGAGTAATGTGCACTATGCATTTTAGTGTGCTTTCTTCTTATTTGTTCCTTCATTATGTTACAATACTTCTTGAAACTATACTTCATTGCACCAATTGGTGCATGTGCATATTGTATGATTTTGGCTTCAAGAACCACAAAGAGTGAGAAATCACCAGCCATCAATGGAACTGGAACAGGCAACTCAAACTGGAGGTCCAATGAAGCATATTTCAGGTAATCTTCAGCTACTCCTTCTAATAGGAATTCACCCAGTACTTTTGAGAGTCAGAGGCAACAAGCTAGAGTTCAAAGTAGACTTCAACAGTTACAAATGACTGATCCTGATGATTGTTGTGCAAATAGAAACATTAGAATCCATTTTGTGGTTGTGCCACCTCTTCACTTTGAAATTGGGGATATGAGATCTGGAATTAATAATCAGACTAGATAATCTGCTAATGATGATGATCCTTTTGCTATGGCTATTCCTGAAATGGTTTTGCCTGCTGAAGGTATTAGACTTGGGGATATGGAATCTGGGGTTAATAATCAGACTAGACAATCTGCTGTTGCTAATGACTCATTTGCTATAGCTATTCCTGAAACTGTTTTGCCTGAAGGATGGGATGCTCCTTTACAAAACCCTATTCCTAGAATGGTGCCACCACTTGCTCCTGCATTTAGAAGAGTTAGAAATGCTTTTTTACACAATTTTATTCCACCTCTACCTGCTCTTAATACTAGAGAAAATATTGCTCAAAGGAAAACATTCACAAATCACCAAATTGGACAGGAGCAGGCACTAGCAGCATTACAAGAGCAGCACAGGCTAAGACATTATTGCTAAAGAGCATGCAAGGCAACAGGCATTAACCATTTTACATGAGCAATAAAGGCTTAGGCATGAAGAACTGAAAAGGCAACAAAAGTAGCAAAGGCAGCAAAGACTGAGACATGAAGAGCAGGAAAGGAAACAGCAAGCACTGACTACTTTGCACCAGGAAAGGCAGGAAAGAGAAAGACAAGAAAAGGTATTTAGACCAGAGATGAGGCTAATCTAATTTTGAAAGCTGCTTGAACTGATAAAAGTTAACAGCATATAGATCACAACCCTGAACATAGACCTTTGAATGAAGCTATGGCTCAAAGGATTTTTCAAGGCTGGGAATAGCAACATGCAGCTGATTTGGAAGAGGACTTTAATGGCTTAGGTCCTCAAAATAATTTGGAATATATTGATGCAGCCTTTAACCAATTGATGCAACATCCTTTGGAGTATTTGGATCAACCTATAGACAATGTAGATGATTCTGGGCAGCAAAATCTACCATCAGAACCACTTCCTGCTATATATATACCAGCAGATCATCCTCCTCTTCATCCTCCTATTATTCCACAAACTGTACAAGAACCTGGGAATGCTCTTCCAAAAGCAAGGCAACCTTACTTGACTGAGCCTCCTTCACTTTATCTTGGCCCTATGAATGTTATATGTCAACATTGTCAAGCTCTACACTTTGATGCTAATCACCAAGTCTACTAAACAGCATTCAAAGTTTGGTATGTGCTACTTGCAAGGCCAAGTTGATTTACCTAGACTGGCAAATGCTCCCTGACATCTTTTTCCTCAGGTGAGCCAGTTGGCAAGTTATCAGCCCCTGTTCCTAATATGTCTACCATGTATCAGGAAACCACCCATTTGGAGGTCCCTTAGCTCATATTTCCTTCCAATTTTCAGGCCTTTGCACTTTAATTCATCTGCTGTTGAGCACTTTTGTCAAAATCCTCACTGGCTGAATTGTGGGAACAAACTTCCTCATTGGTCTGGAGCCAATACCAGACTGTGAGAAATAAATCACTTTCAATGAGGGCTTTAATGGAGCTTTTGTTAAAAGTAATCCAATTCATATGGCCCTCATAACCTGGTGGCCATGTGACTCATAATATGACTTGTGACTCATGACTGTGACATCAGTCACATCAGTTACAAGGCATGACATTGGTGTGATTTGACCTTAGAATATTTTTTATCAATAGGCAGAGTGATTGTTTAGACTTGTTTTCTTTGGATTTCCCTCTGCCAGCTGTGTGACTGAGCCACAGCTTTCAGAGGTTGCCCTTACATTATGGTTCCTCTCTCCCTGCCCATCATCAGCCCTTTTTCCTCTATTTCTTTTAGTACTCAGCTGTTTTCTGGAGTATTGCCTCCCTCTTACCTTCCTGCCTTCATGCTCTATCCCATTACTCATTCTTCTCTCCATGATGTGGAGACCACACTAGCCCTCCTTTCTCCTTTGTCAGGCTCTTCCTGCAAATAGTGTGTAGTCCATACTTTGGTGAATATTGCATCCTTTGAGATTTCCTTTGCTCACTTTTATAGTGTGATCCTTGCCATTTGTAGTGACAACTCTGCATGCTGGCCCCTCTGTGCTCTTATTTATGGCAAAGCATGGCTATCTTTAAGCATTGCTGAGTTAAGCACTTGAAGTGTTTATTCTAGCTTTAATGGCAGGCTTCTTAAATTGCAGAGTGGTGGAGTGGGTTAAAAGAGGCAGTGTTTGGGTTACTGGCAGTGAAGCTCTTATGAGGGGTTTGGGCCAAGCAGTATTCTGTCTATTTCTCTGCTTCAAGAAAAAAGCAGGCCTATCAGGTGGTGAAATCAAAGTCTAAGGAGTCAAAGATTGAAGTTCTGGACATTTTATTAGAGGAGGTGGACAAATTGGAAGGTTTAATCAAGAAGAGAGGAGGGTCCAAGGTAGCAGCTCATCAGGTGGAGGTCTGTCAGGGCAAGAAGAAGATGGTGGAATCATCTCTACCCCCCACTAAATGGGTGCATTGCATGCCCATTATTAGTGGTATAATAGGAGATGAAGACTGCCTGCTTCATGAGATAATAGACTATTATGAGAATTGCATTGTGGTCATCAAAGTCTAGTAGTTCTATGATATAATCTATGAAGAGGGAGAATCAAGGCCATTTGCTAATAAGTAATGGTTTGAGAAGTCCAAAGGGCTGGTATTGGGTACCTTGGCATGGTAACAAATGTTATAAAAATATATGTATTGGATAATGTCCTTCTTTACTCCTGGCCAGAAGAACATCCAGTTAAGGAGTTGGAGGGTTTTTCTAATACTGGGGTGGCTACATAGCTTGTAATTGTGATTCTGCCATAGTATGTCAAAGCAGAGTTTACTGTGGTCTAGAATGTAAATTTGTCTGTTCTGAAGCAGAAATTTCTAGTTAGATGAGAAGGTGAATAAGAAAAAAGTGAATGTACCATCTATGGGCTTCTCCTGTGTACTCTGGAGATTGTGCTTGCAGAAGCATATATTGGTCAGGGCACTCTTCAAGAGGGATTCCTTGTTGAGCAATAATATAGCATTGATCTGTTTGGAGGAAAAAACTATATGATGGATAAAGGCATTTCAATTCACTTCAAAGAACTTTTTTGGGTATATGTTAGGGCACTGAATGAGGGTGTTGGGCTTTACACTGAGTTATCTGCATTGGTAATTAATGGTGAAGTTGTACTTGGATAAAGTCTTAGACTATTAGGCCTGCCTCTGGCTAAGTTGCTTTGTAGTGGTGAAATACTAGAGGTTATTGTGGTCAGAGTAAACTTAGATGCAATGCCAGGCTCCTTTAAAATAAGCATGCCATTACCAGAATGCCTCTATGATTATGAGGAGCTTCTTGTCATAGATGTTATAATTAAGCTCAGTGGGGATCATGGATCAAGTGTAGAAGGTGATGGAGTGCAAGTCCTTGTTGTTAGAGTCCATTTGCAATAGTATATTAGCAAAAGCATAATCTGAAGCATTGCACTTGAAGATGATAGATAGTGCCAGATCAAAGTATTGGAGGATGGAGGCAGAGGTGAATGCCTTTTTTAGGAGTTCAAAAATGCTTTAGCAATTTGAGTCCCAGTTTCAAGAGTGGTTATTTTGGGTTAGGTGGTTGAGGCATTTGTTGATGAACTGTCTGTAGAAGTTAGTAAAATCTAGGAAGGATTGTACTTCCTTGATATTCCAGAATCTTGGCTAGGAGATTATTGCTTCAACTTTGGCTGGGTCCATTCAAACTCCATTGGGGAATATAATGACACCAAAGTATTCAACTTTAGTGGTGTGAAATACACATTTTTTGGGTTTGGCATGCAGGTTATAAGTCTAGAGTCATTCCAAAATGTGTTTAGACATGCTTCTAATGCTCTGCAAGCAAGTCAGAGAAGATTAAAATATCATCCAGGTATATAATAACAAAGACATTGTTCATGTTATGGAAGATATTATTTATGAAATATTGAAATATGGCAGGGAGATTAATTATTCCAAAAGGCATAATAAGGTATTTAAAGAGGCTATACTGCATCCTAAATGCTGTCTTTCATTCATGTCCTAGAGCTATTCAGACATTGTTATACTTAAACTAGAGATTGATCTTTATGTAAACTTTAGCACTGTAGAGCTGGTTGATGAGATTGCCAATGAGGAAGAGGGAATAGCAATTCTTCTTAGTAATTTACTTCAGTCTGCAGTAGTTAATGCAGAGCTGGAGAGATCTGTCCTTCTTCTTTGTGAAGAGAATGGAGGCATCCATAAAAGAAGTCAAGAGTCATATAAATCCTTTTTCAAGCATATCATCAAGATATTCCTTTAGGGCCCAGATTTCCACTTCCAACATATTGTAGATCTTCTTAAAAGAAGGCATCTTACTATCTTTCAGTTCAATTTGGTAATTATAATGTCAGTGCAGGAGTAGTTCTTTGGCACTGCCTTTAGAGAATATATACTGAGTTAATTGTTTGTGTTTTGCTACTAAAACTATAGATGTATCTGCAGTGCAAGGCAGTAAGACAGTTAGGGAAATCAATGTCCTAGAGCCAGATATCTGGAAAATGCTCAGTCCACAATCAAGATATAAGAATAGAGCTAATCAAGGCTCTAGTATGAGCACAATAAGTGCCTGAGGTAAATATAATAAATAATGTTTATATACTAGATATCAATGAGTAAGGAAAAAACCTCCTCATATACACATCTGCAAACTTGGAACAGTCCACCCAAGTTTGACTAGGCAAGCTAGTATAGCTTGCAAGGCAGAGAGTGAGGCACTGATGATGCCTCATATATTATTGGCAGAGTTATTGCATAATTATGCAACATATCAGCATATGTGCAATAGTGACCTCAGAACTAAGGGACATTCCCTTATTAATGATCAGAGCATTATATTTAAGGGCACTAAGCTCATTGATAACATGCATCATTGTATCATTGCTTAGGCTCAGAAAAATTAGTCTTTTTCAGAATTAGGGTAATATTATAATCATGCTCAAGAAGACTTCTTTGAATAGGATTAAACATCAAGAACAAATGGAAATGGTAGATATTAGGGCAAGCACTCTAGATCTACCTCCCAAGAAGAAAGTATCTATATTCTTGATAGAAAAGAATCAGGATGCCTTCAGCAGAGTGAAGGAGAAAAATCTTTTCTTCAAGCAGCTTAGTAACCAGGTTGCCTAGACAATATGAAGCTATATGTATGGATAGATAAGCAATGCATAACTACTTGCATTGAGTGATCAATGATGCATTAGGAGTATCTTTGTGTCTCTCTGATAGTATATAGCTGTGCAAAGCAAACAGTTAGCATATTTAAGTATATTTTAGGGTGTCCAAGTTTAGTGACTTAGAAGACTGAGCAATGGATATATGTTATCACTTAGCTATGTGCCTATTAATGTAAAATTAAGTTATTTGGATTAGTTTAAATAGAGGCAATTACAAATGAACTAGCTTTCACTAAATTCTGGAACTAACTTACACTTCACAAAGTACTTTTATGAAATATATAGGTAAGTAATAGAGTTTATTGGTTTTCAGTCAATGCAACCTTAGTTATACCAAGAGAAGGTCCAAAAAACATATCAAACTAATGACCTAAAGTATATTACTGCCTTGAGCCTAAGATATCCACTTTTTGAGGATTCTGAGCATGAGCAATTAGCAACTCTGCTAAATGTCACAAAATTCCCCTCTATTTATGTTATTTCTCCTCTCTGTGATGTGTAGCATTTTTCAATTATTCCAGGCCATTCTTCAGCTATTGGGCCTCTATTTTTCAGTCCCAAGAGACTTGGTATAAATTTTCCTGGCCAAGAAAGGGTTCTTCAATGTTTTTAGTGCTCTGATTTTATAAATCATTAATATCTCCACCAAATGCCTCTGGCCTTTTTTATCAGGTGCAAATTAATTAGACCTTCTCAATGATACTAGACACAATAGGATTCAGTGGTCTTCCCATTGAGATATAAGCATTTTACTGAAGCCTGCTCAATTTTCCTCAACAACTAAATTTAGCTTTTCCCATCAAATCACTAATCCCTCTATCAGTTTACCATGGAATGTTTTTAAACAACTTCCATTGTGTGCAGATTGATTAGGCAATTAAAATAATATCCCAATATATAAAGGTTCACATATATTTTTACTGAGATATGCTCATTTTATTGTCAAGGTATGTAATACTAAATTGATGGCCTTACACAGTCACAACCCCATTTAGCAGTAGATTATCTTATCAGTTGATGTGATTATATCTTTGATAATGCCATCAGATTCTATCAAATCTGCAGTGATTGCCTTGATTTGTTATCAGTATATTTAAGATTTTAATTACTTAAGATAAATCATCTAATCTTCAGAAATCTGAGCATAGTCACATGATTATTGTCACATGCTTGACTTGGATATGCATGTCACATGAATCTGGTCACATGATTGATTTGGGTATGCATTAGATCAAAATACTAATAAGCTGATTTCTTAGCACTTAAGCCACCAATAAGGCTGATCTAATATGATATAGAGAGGGCTTTTTAAAGCAATTCTGGCTATGTTATTTGCTTACAGTTTTTAGCAGAAGTCTGTTTTATTCAGACTTTTTGATAATTAATAGCTTTATCTTGTTTCATTGATGAGATAGATATATTACTATGCTATTATTGCATAATAAAGAGGCATAAAAAGCACTCTGACTTGATTGTTAGAAGAGACCAATAGTTGAAAAAGAGGCTGAGGAAGTATAAGCATTGCCTGAGCTGTGCTCAAACTATCAAGTAATGATGATGAGTAAAAATGAATACTAAGCTCCCAAGATAGACTACAAGTAAGCAGTTGCTAATGATATTTGAGGCATGAAGCCTTTGAATAAAAGTGAGAATCAAAATGCTACAGAGTTTGAAGAGTTAGTAGATATAGGGCCACCTATACCATTACAAGTCAAATTAGAAGACTTAAAGAATAGAATCCTGGAGGCTATTGCCTTTGAAAGAGAGGATATGCAGTCCTTTTAGAAAAGATCAATTCTATTGTCAGATTGCAAATAAGTATATAACTTGTAAATGCCTTGAGAATGAAATGAGCTAGTAGCAGCCAGTTGTATGCAAAATGTGCACTAACTGAGACTGCATCATGTTCAGACATATCAAATGTCTAATACTAATAAAATATCTGTGGTATATTCAATTAATAAGAGAGAAAAACCCTCATTGCCCACAAAATAGTGAAATCAGAAGTATCCACACAATTGCATGTGCCTAGTAAAAGTGTGGATTGAATGCTTGCAATGCATGAGCAATATGAAGTGTGGACACACCTAGTAGAATCACCAATTGAGGTACTCTTTCCTATATATATTAAGAAAAGACAAAAGGTGAAATACCATTAGAAGGAAAATATTCTTTGCTTATAATAGTAATAGCAAGAAGAATTTATAAATATAGTTAATGGAACTAAGGATAAGCTTCTGCTATGGCAAGATATAAATCTCATTGACAAAATTAAATAGTACAAGTATCATTTATCATGCTGCCTATATATACTACAGAGTGAGTTAATTATATGTCAAGATATCAATTTGACATTATCTATATCAAAGGTCAACTTAACAAGGTAGCAAATTATTTATTGTGCTACTTTAAAAGTAACAAAGCTGGAGAGGCCCATAAGCTTTATGAGTACATGCAGGCAGATTGCTGCATTAATCTTAAAGATTAGAATTTACCTCTCTATTAGTACTAAGAGGTGAAGGAGCACATATTTAAAGTATGTACTATGTGTAAAAATGAGTGGAAGTAAAGTAATTGCCTTTAGAAGCAGTGTGACAAACAGGACATTGTTGCTAGATTGTTGAAGGAGACTGGACATTTCTGTATACTGGCAGAATTGCTAGAAAGCAAATTACTCTTATCTAAGCCTCATAGTTTCAAGAATGATAACTTTTATTAAGAAGTGTCCTAGAAGTATATTAGTAACTTTCTATTTCTTCTGCTTATTAATAATTCTAGAGATCACCCATGATTCAGGCAAGGGCCTAGAGGCATAATAAGGATAGATAACCATTAAGAAGAGTCTGTAACATGTATTTTTCACATTTGGGCCTGTTGTGAACCAATTATATGCAATAGTGGAGCATTTTAGTGTTACATATATAATAAGATATGTTCAGAAATAGTACTGGTGGCCATATATAACCCAAGATGTGTCCAAGTTCTGTGTATCATGCATAACATGTCTGAGGGCAAAATTGCCTTATAGTCTCTTTGTGAGGAGACTTCACCAGCTACTAATGCCTATGAAGCTATAAAACTTCATTGAAATGGACTCCATTGGTTCTTTTTCCAAGTCACAAGAATTTGACTATCTATGATTGGTCATTTATTGTATAACTAGCATGGTGCACCTTATACTAATGCATACAACAATGATAGTAAAGGAGCTGTTGTAGATTTACCTGCAAAATATTGTTAGGCTGCATGAGCTGCTTAGCACTATTGTGGGGTGAAGAAAAGGGGTGTAGACATACCATTTGTGGTTTTCTCTGGCATACTCCAGAGGTTGTATTCATGGAAGTATGAGTCAGTTGAGGCACTCTAAATCCAATTTAAGAGGGCTTTTTCATTAAGCAGTAACATAGTGTTAAGCTGTTTAGGAAAAAAAACCACATAGTATTTGAAGGCATTTTGATCTACTTCAAAAGACTTCTTTAAGTATACATCAGAGTGCTAGGTAAAGGCATTGAGCTTTGCACCAAGTTGTTCTAGTCAATAGTTGATAGTCAAGTCATATTTAGACAGACTTTCAGACCATTGGGCCTATCTCCAGCTAAGTTGCTTCATAGTGATGAAGTTGCAAGTCCTTGTTGTTGGAGTTAATTTGTGACAGTATGCCAGTAATAGCATAGTTCAAAGCATCACACTTGAAAATAATAGGTAGTGCTAGATCAAAATGTCAGAAAATGGGGGTGAAGGTGAATGCTCTTTTTAAAAGTTTGAAAACATTTTGATGGTTGGAGTTCCAGTTTCAGAAGTGGCCCTTTTAAATCAGGTGGTTAAGATGTTGATGCAAAATTAGGTTTTTTGGATTAGTCTGAATAGAAGCAATTACAAATAAACCAGCTTTCACTAAGTTCTGGGGCTAAATTACACTTCACAAAGTACTTTTATGAAATATATAAATGGATAATAGAGTTTATTGATTTTTCAGTCAATGCAACCTCAGTCACACCAAAAGAAGGTCCAAAAAGTCTATCAAACTATTGACCTAAAGTATACTATTGCCTTGGGCCTAAAATAACCACTCCCTGGGAATTCTAAGCATGGACAATTAGCAAGAATCCCCCTTTATTTATGTTATTTCCCCTCCCTGTAATGTGTGACATTTTCTGATTATTCTGGATCATTTTCCAGCTATTGAGCCTTCATTTTCTAGTTCTAAGAGGCTTGGTATAAATTTTCCTGGCCAAGAGAGAATTCTCCAATATTTTTAGTGCTCTGATTTCATAAATTATTAATATCTCCCTCAATTCTTCTTTAAATGCCTCCAGACCTTTTCCATCAGATGCAGATTGATTGAAACCTTCTAGCAATACCAAATAAAATAGGGTTTAGTGGCCTTTCCATTGAGATATAAGCATTTTACTGAAGCCTGCTCAATTTTTCTCAATAACTAAATTTAGCTTTTCTCATCAAATTGCTGATCCCTCTAATCAGTTCACTATAGAATGCCTTTAGACAATTTGAATTGTGTGTAGATTAATTAGGCAATTAAAACAATACCCAATATATAGGGGTTTACATGTATTTCCACTGAGATATGCCAATTTTATTAATACTGCTGGCAGCTGATACTTTCTCCTTAGGAAATAGGAAAAAAGAAATGTGTAACAGGTGCACAAGAAATGACATGACACATTTTTTTTTTCTCTATTTTCTGAAGAAAAAGTATTGGCTGCTAGTAGTGTGATAAGGTATGATGCTTTTCTTAAGATATTTCACCTGATCTCCAGAAACCTGAGCATAGTCACATGATTCTGATCACATGACTGATTTGAGTGCATATGTCACATAATTATAGTCACATGATTGATTTGGATGTGCATTAGATCAAAATACTAATAAGCTAATTTCTCAACATTTAGGCCATTGATAAGGCTGATCTAACATGATATGGAGAGGGCTTTTTGAGGTGGTTTTGGCTATATCATTTGCCTACAGTTTTCAGCAGAAGTCTGTTTTATTCAGACTTTTTGATGATTAATAATAGCTTTATCTTATTTCATTGTTGAGACAGATATATCACTGCAGGTATATAGAGGTGTTATGGGGCTGGTACTTATAACCTCATGATTGCACTAGAGCAGCCACAAAAGAAGCAGTGCAAGCAAGCACCAGAGCAGGCCATAGGGCTAGGAGAGTCACTGGGCATCCTCCTATATAGGCTTATGTGGGGGGTTTAGATATAGATTGAAGAGCCAGTGCATGCCATTTGAGCCTTGATCCCTGGCTAACTGAGGGAGCCATGGCATATTTAGTCAAATCTGTTAGCCAGTAACAGTTTGCATGAGGTGCAACAGGTGCAACTAGGGGTGTGGGGTTGGTGGGAGTCATTAAAAAGACTTCCACATTGTAGTTGTAGATGAGTAGGCAATGGAAGCCCAGGTGGTTTGGGTGTAGATCACTATTTTCAGGAGATCAAATGACTAAGAGAAGTCTTAATATTATGTCAGGTCCCACTAACCTAAGAGCTCACTCTGTTGAGCAGAAACCTACTAGTTGGGTCTTGCCAAAAGGGAAAATGCACACAGAAGCAAGGAGATTTGCATTAGAAGGTTAGCATGGGGAAAAAGCAAGAAAGAAGAAGGAAATCAGGGAGATGGAGGCAAAATAGAAAACTAGAGATGTGGTTAAAAATTAAAAGTAAGTTGAGAAGTGATACATAGAAAGGGGAAATGAGGAAAAGTCAGAGAAAGTAAAGTAGTGATATGTAAAAAAAGGGAGTGGAGGAGAAAAGTAATGGAGTTGAGGATAGAATAGAAAGTCAAGATAGAGTAGAAAGAGTTAAGATGGAGAGAGGAATGAAGTTGAATAAAATCAGAGATGAATCAAAAGAAAATAAGGATAAGTAAGAAAAATGAGAAGGGAAAGAAAAAAGTCAAGAGAGATAGAAGAAAAGAAATGAAACTGGGATTAATCAGAGAGTTAGAGCTGAGTTGAGTTGAGAGAAGCAAAAGGAGTAGATAAGAGACTTGAGAAACTTGAGATGGATTAAAGAAAATAGAGACAAGATGAGGCAGAGAGGAAAAGAGTCAAAAAAAATGAGAATAGAAATAGATTTAGGAAAAGCAAGGAAAGTTTAAGAGATTGAAGGAAGACTGGATAAGAACTAGGCAAACTGGGTTAATATCAAGACTACCATACTGACTACTGGAGCCTTCTTTAAGTATTTATAGAATGTCTCAAATGTCAGGAGTGTTTGTGTGCCAGAGGTCATTGAGCATTAGTGAGATCAAGTGGCAAGACAATCACACAGGACTTGAGTCTTGCAGAGTAATCTTGTGGAGTGGCATTTGCAAGGTGTTGAGAGTGATCTTGTGGAAAGTTGGGGTCATCCAGGAATGTGAGGGTGTCATGGCCTATCCAGAAAAGCTCAGTGATCTTGGTGATTGAATCAGTGATGTCAGAGGTCAGAAGAGGACAAAGTGGAGGTCAGTATGGCCCTATCCAAGAAAGTGTGGGTGGTTCATGACAGAGCTCCTCATTACAACACCTTATAATAACCATCTTTTAGTATATTATTAGCTTACACTATCTATTACTCTACTATAGTTATTGAGACTATTGATTACATAAGCTCAATGGCTCTTTTTCTTGTACTGCATAGTCAACCCCAATAAACAGGTTCTGATTTGAGCATGTTATGATTGAAAGGCTTTGGTAATGACACCATTACATG
>QLON01003550.1:0-18467 GCA_003313675.1 Termitomyces heimii
GGAGGTATTGTGGTTCATATGGGAGGGGTGGGTAGGCAGGGCGGGGAGTCTGCGCAGAGTAATGATCTGGGACCAGACACCCATAAGAGTTGGTCTGGTAGCCTGTGGAGTAGTGAGTGTGAGTATATGTAGCCATCAAGAATGGTGTAAGGAGGAGTCTTGAAATTATGTCAGGTTCCGCTGATTCGGGGGCTTTCCGGGAAAGCAACACCCTTACAAGGCGGACTTGATCTATGAATACCCAGGTATCTGGAACTCTGGGGTTGAGGCTCCAGAGTTCAAGACATGGACAGGGAGGGTGGTCCTGGGAAATGGAACTTGATCTGGGGGTTTCGGGTGTTTTGTGGAGATTAAGAATTGTCGGGGGTTGAGTTGGAACTGGAGGTTCTAAGACAAGACCCAGTTAGTAAATTAAGAGTCACGAAGTGCATACCAAACTTAGAGCATATGATTATTCAGGCATGCCAGTCAAAGTGTATACGGGGTTGGGTCTTGGGGTTCTGGGGTGTCTGGGATGGTTTCCGGAAGGCATTGAATAGCGGGCTGGAACTGTATACTGGGATCACGCATGTAGGGTGCGCGATCAATTGGCATGGGGGGATCGTGATGCATGATGGCTGGAAGCAGGTAGCATGATCTGGCAGTTGATGGTGATTGATCCTGGGATCTGTGAAGCAGGGTTTCCGGGGGGTTGGCTGATGGTGGTTTGTGATGCAAGTTGATGGAGGCATTGGTAGTTGTGGGGGCAGGGTGTGTTGTGGAGAGGGTCCCAGATGGGGTTCCGGAGTTGTTCTGGGGGACTCTGGAAGGGGTTGTGACAATAAGAATTGTACTACTAGCTAGGAAGCAACTGTAAGAGTGTAGTTATATATATTGTAACACTCACCCCTATTTGTAAGATAGATGGAAGCAAAAAAAAAAGTTTATCTTTCCAGTTTATAAGCCTGTCCCCTCCCTTTCTCTTTCTATAGTCAGCCTTTCCACATGCCTTGTCATTTACCCTGAACTCCTAGATGGCTTCCACCATCTGCAGCATGTGAAACTTCTTTAAACACTTGTTCTTGATCTCATTGTATCCCTTCCAGCAGACCAAAAATTCTGACACACCCCTTTTTATCCCACTTTTTTGCAAGATCTGCTCTATTTTGACCTCTTTGCCTGATTCCATCTATACCAAGTATAGAGGCTTCTGGCATTAACCTGATATTTCTTGCAATGGAAGTAGATACAATATATGAAAAACATCATGAATTGAATGCTGTATCTAAAACAAAAGGGGCCAAACTGCTTGAAATCTAGTTAGTAACCTCAGGTAGTTGGAGTGTAAGTCTGTGCACTCCAAGTATATACAGTCACCCACAATATAAACTGGAGCTTTGTCAACATCTTTGCTGCTATCAATTCTGGCAACACCTTCAATTCTTTTTGCACCTCTCAGATCCTATAAAGATGCTCATTTGTCTTGGGCACATGTTGAGAGTTCACAGAGTCAACAAAAAATGTTAGATTGTAAGCATATTCTGTGTAGAATGGTGACATGCCCATTGCAGTGTTTAAGCAATTGTTATAGGCAAACTCTGCAAAAAGTAACAAATCCATCCAGTTGTCCTAATAGTGATACATCTATCTTAACAATGAGATAAAAGAAAGCTATTGATCATTAAAAAGTCTGAATAAAATAGACTTCTGCTGGAACTTATAAGCAGTCCTGCTAAAAACTGTTGGCAAATGACATAGCCACACTCACCTTAAAAAGCCCTCTTCAAATCATATTAGATCAGCCTTATTAATGGCCTAAATGTTAAGAAATCAGCTTATGAGTATTTTGATCTAATGCACACTCAAGTTAATCATGTGATAATAGTCATGTGACTAAGCTCAAGTCTTTGGAGATCAGGTGATTTATCTTATGTAAATATTGAGCATTTACTGCAGGCACTGGAAGTTTGTTCTCTTGGAAAAAGAGAAAAAGAAACATGTTATCCAACTTCCATAATATGTTTCTTTAGAAAATATGTAAGCATCTTATGGTCAAAGTCAAGCAAATGTTCACCTTTTGCCTAAGTGTTCTTTGTTGTAAAATGATGTCTTTTTATGACTCTTTTGCTGATATAAACACAATGGAACTTTTTATTGTTTTTTACTCTGTATTTCTTGCAGGGAAAAAAAATAAATTTACTATAGAAATAGGCATCAAAGTATTTGACCTATTTCTTTTGATGTTTTTTTCTTTTTTTTGATATTTGCATCCTTTTTTCTCATAAAATATGGATTGAAAATTTGTAAAATATTTTCTATACAAATATATAAAAAGATATTCACATGAAATAGGGCAAACTGCACTCTGTGTGTACTGTAAGCTTCTTATAGTGTGGTTGACTACAATCATAAAATGCATATATGTTTATTGATTTAATATTATGACTAATTAACATTCATCTCTTGACTTGTGTCACTATTGAGTTGTCAGTGACTCTTAACTTGACTCTTTTGGGACTCTCTAATTGAGTTGATTCCTGTTTCCATGGCACTTTTCAGTCAGAAAAATGAAATGAATATCTTTTCATATATTTATATAGAAAATATTTTACAAATTTTTAATCCATATTTCATGAGAAAAAAGGATGCAAATATTAAAAAAAAAAAAACATCAAAAGAAACAGGTCAAATACTTTGATGCCTGTTTCCACAGTAAATTTATTTTTTTTCCCTCTAAGGAATACAGAGTAAAAAACAATAAAAAGTTCCATTGTATTTTCACCAGCAAAAAAGTTATAAAAAAATATCATTTTATAACAAAGAACACTTAGGCAAAAGGTGAATATTTGCTTGACTTTGACTATAAAAAGATGCTTATATATTTCCTAAAGAAACATGTTATGGAAGTTGGATAACATGTTTTTTTTCCTTTTTTCAAGAGAAAACTTGATAGAATTATTAGTGCACAGATGATAAATCAAGGCAATCACCACAGATCTGATGGTATTATCAAAGATATGATTGCATCAGCTGATGAGATAATTTGCTGCTAAATGGGTTGTGGCTGTGCAATGCCATAGCATTACACTTTGACAATAAAATAGGCATAGTTTAGCAGGGATATATATGAACTCCTACATATTGGGTATTGTTTTGATTGCCTGATCAATTCACACACAATGAAAGTTGTTTAATAATAGAGGAATTAGCAATTTGATGGAAAAAGTTATTACACCACTATATTGCACAACAACAGAATAAAAAAAAGCAAAAAGAGGCAATTAAAGAAATGATGCCTAAATACTATTATAAGCCATTTAGAGTTATTTTTGAAAAAGAACAATTTGATGAGTTACTTTTGAAAAAGAGCCTGGGACTATGTCATTGATATCTTACTCAAAGCAAAACCTGTGGAAGCTTCAAGAACCCCTTGATAACAAAATGAATTAGATAGATTTTTAGAGAAAAATTTGAAAACTAGTTGCATTTGAGAGTCAAAGTTACTTTTGGTTAGGGCACTCCAAATCTGATTCAGGAGAGATTTCTTGTCAAGCAGTAATATGGCATTAATCTGTTTGGGGGAAAGAATTACATAATAAGTGTCAGTAAAATGCTTATATCTTGATGGGAAGGCTATCAAACCCTATTGTGCTTGGTATTGCCAGCAAGATCCAATTGATTTACACCAGATGAAAGAGTCCAGAGGCATTTAAAGAAGAATTGAGGGAGATATTAATGATTTACAGAATTGGAGCACCAAAAACATTGGAGGACCCTCTCTTGGCCAGGAAAATTTATACCAAGTCTCTTGGGACTGGAAAATAAAGGCTCAATAACCAAAAAATGACTCAAAATAACTAGAAAATGTCATGCATCACAGGGAGGGGAAATAACATAAATAGGGGGGAATTCTGTAATATTCAGCAGGTTGCTGATTGCCTATGCTCAGAATCCCCAGGGAGTGGATATCTTAGGCCTAAGGCAATAGTATACTTCAGGTTAATAGTTTGATATGCTTTTTGGAATCTTTTTTTTGGTGTGACTAAGGTTGCATTGACTGAAAACTCAATAAACTTTATTACTCACCTATATATTTTATAAAAGTACTTTGTAAAGTGTAATTTAGCTCCAGAACTTAGTGAAAGCTAGTTGATTTATGATTGCCTCTATTCAGACTAATCCAAATAACTTAATTTTGCATCAGTGGTCTAAGTCTTTATACAATCCAAATGAACTGAGTTAAGTTCTAGATTGGGAAGAAGCTAGTTCTAAGACACATAGTAATGACTTATATAGTTTGGTGACAATAATAACCAGTGGTGAGCTATGAATAACCAGAATCATAAAGAAAAGAGGAATGGTAAAGGAATGAGTGATTATTTGAGAAATAAATTTGAGCATTGTATATATAATGAAAATAATTGTTTTTTGTGAATTTCTATATAAGAATAAATATGATAGTCTAGGAGATAAGAGCATATGTGCAGTGAGAGAGGGCCTCAAGCATTAAAATCAACAAAGATATATAATACTACAAGTTGCATAAGATGAAGTTAGTAACAACTTAAAATTCTCCATATACAGTAGTCATTCTACAGCTCCTATATGAAGGCCTAGAACCCTTGATGTAATGAGAAAGGGAGGGTAGGTGGGTAAACAAAAAGGATAAAGTAGATATTTAGGATACATAATTGAAGTTTCATTAGTAGCTGTAATGGCAGCATAATTAATAGTGCCATCACACTAGAGTCTTAGATTAATCAATAGAATTGGAGTAAGTCCTTGATTAAAAAAGAACTGCCTATGGCAAATGGATTACTAGGCTTATATACATTGGTAATAAGGGTAGCCAGTGCAGTGAAGTAAAGACAATAAAGAGAATCACAAGAAAACAAGGAAGATAGGAAGATTAATAAAGATAAGATAGTAACCTTTACATATGCCCTGCAGGTATTAAGAGCAACATGAGTGATGACTAATAAATGATGAATGAGAGTAGAGAGCATGATAATAAAAGGAGTGTGAATCAATGAAATGAATAAGTTTTTCAATTGGTGGAAAAGTCTTTGAACTTCATATTTTCATTGTTGCAAACCTTGCTAAATTCCAAGGCAGACTTGGCCCTATAACCATGCTTCTTGTTGGTGTAAGTGCTAAAAGATGTAATGAGCAAATTAAAACTATTGGAGTGTGCTTTCTTAACATAGCAGTGCTTATTCTGTCTCTTAGCATAATAAGACTTATATCAGGCCTGGTTACAAACAGCCTCCCTATATGAGTGAAGCAGAGCATTTTTCAAGCTAGTCCAGGCATCAACATTAATATCATCTTGGGCATTAATGTTGCCAAATAAATAGAATTCAGAGTAGTGATTATTAATAATAGGAAATATAAGGAGTGATTTGAAGATGAGAAAGCTGTCATAATTATAGAGCTAAGTCTTTAGGTTGCAAATAATTAATAAGCAAGGATTATTACCTTAGATTCATTGTAAGCTTTAGTAAAGGCTTTATAATCAATAGATTCAATAAGATTAACTGTGGCACTGCAGCATTAGATGTTAACATCATGATCTACAAATTTTAAAAGTTGAGTGGGGTAAATGATGAGATTGGGCTTAATGAAAGTGAGTTGGATGAAGCTGTCAGGATGTGTGGTGAAGCAGAAGTGAGAAATGTAATGATTCTTGGGATGGAAAGACATGGCAGGGTGATTAATAGTGAAAGTGAGGATATAAGAGTTAGATAGAGAGTAAATATAGAGCAAAGGCTCAGTGGATTTGAAATATAGGGGCTGCTGAGTCCCAGTTGAAGGATTTAAATATATTTCAAAGGACTGGGACTGTAGAAATATTTGAGGATCATCAATAGGGGGAATACCCATTTCTTTTAAAAGTTCCTCTATTGAATTTATGCTATAAGCATCTAGGTATAGTTGTAATATACTCAAATCTTTGATCTGATCCAAGGGAAGCCAGATTTTATCACTAGCCTGCTATAAAACCTCAAATATAGCATTGGTTTTTGATCCTGCATGATTCACAATTTTGTTAGCTGCCTATTTTAATTTATGATCTAGTTTAGTATCAAGGAGAATCTGTAAATAAAGTCTGCTAGAAAATCATTGGTCATCATTAAGATGATGGATTCTTATAAGTAAGGCATGGAATACATCATATATTCCTCTCTGTTTCATGTGAGATGGGAGCTAGACTCAAAAGGAGTAATTACTAAAATCTTCCAAAAGTAAATAAGAATCCACAAATTTGGGTATCAGCTTCTGAGCCAATCCTTTAGAGAAGGCTATGTTTACTATTGACACATAGATAAACTCACCTTCCTTGAAGGATACTGCAGTGTGCTTTCTATTGGCATTTTGTATTTATTTAACTTATGCATTCAGGATGCAATTATGTGCTGCCATTATTGCAGACTTCAATCATTGAGCAAATATATGCACCTCAGGATATTCTGTTTTAAATGCTGAGTCCTATATCATGGTGTGAGGTAATCTTCTGATAACCTATACTTTCAGATCTTGCAGTATTAATAGCAGATTCAATTGCAAGTATTTTGGCAATCCAGTCACTTTGATTTGGACTAATACATTGTCTAATCATTTATATTATAGTTCTGTTTGCTCATTCAGTGGCTCCATTTGTTTCAGGATAGTAGGCACTTGACATTCTTAGTTGTATTTCTATCAATGTATGTAAGTGAGTCCAGAATATAGTAGTGAAGTAAGAGTCTCAGTCACTAACAATTGCTTTAAGTAGTCCATGTAGTTTATAGATTTCTACAAATATCAATTCTGCAATATTTCTTGCATTGTAATTGGTTCTACTGAGTACTAAGTGTATTATGCTTATTAAATGATCTATAATGACTGTAAGAGAGTTATATATTGAATCTCTGTTCTTAGATTCAGGCAATAGCTCTATAAAGTCTATTTCAATAACTTCTCATGATTGAATTAGAACTGATAAGGGATTTAACTTTTCATATGGCTTGTGATTTAATGGCTTGTTTTGTGCACAGGTTATGCATGATTTATAGAATGAATGTACATCACTACTCATAGTTTTCCACCACACATGTTCTCAAAGATATATCAGGGTCTTTCATGCTTCTAAGTGGGCTAGTATTGAGTGTGCTTCAAATATAATAATTTCCTATATACTTCAGCCTGCTACAATTATAGAAAGTATATATAATACTTTATTTTCATTTGTCTTTAAATAAAGTAGTTTGTTTTCAGTTAACTTGAAGTTTTTATACTCTTGAGGATTTTTTATGATAGGTGCACATTTTGGGTCTTTGCTGTATTTATCTCTAATACTTTCCAGCAAATCTATGAGTTCCTGCCCTCCTGCCATTATCTCCATTAGTAATACTAAATTCATAGGTTTGATGAGTTGTTGGAGCTATATAGATTGCTCTTAAATCTGTTTTCCTTGTGCTTGGTCATATTTTATTATGTTAATCTCATCAATTATCTTATCTGATGGTTTATTTTTTGCTATAAGTTGTAAAGTAGTGTCATTATGCTTATGTGCTGGAATTTTAAAGATAAATTTTTGTTATATACCATTTTTGCCTTCCTTTTATTACTGAGGTCCTTTTAGCACAAAATTATTGGATATCTTAGCTGCAAACTCTTTTATTGTTTTTGCATGTCCTGTTTCTGCAGGCTTGATGCCTCTCTGCTTACACACCTATTTTAAAGTTATCATTTCTATTTTTGTTCATTGCAAGGTTTTCATCTTCATCCTCCTATTCCATCAAGACTAGCATAGAAATGAGGTATATTATTAATTATAAGAACAGTGAATGCCATCCTTGATAAGATAGTAATCTGTCTATCTCAACAATAGAATAAAACAAAGCTATTAATCATTAAAAACTCTGAATAAAACAGACTTCTGCTGAAAACTGTAAGCAAATGACATAGCTAGAACCACTCTGAAAAGCTCTCTTCAAATCATATTAGATCAGCCTTATTGGTGGCCTAAATCTTAAGAAATTAGCTTATTAGTATTTTGATTTAATGCATACTCAAATCAATGATGTGACTATTATTATATGACTATGCTCAGATTTTTGAAGATCAGGTAACTTATCTTAAGAAAAACATCACACTTTAACAATAAAATGGGCATATTTTAGTGAAAATACATGAAAACTCCTATATATTGAGTATTATTTTGACTGCCTGATTAATTCATACACAATAGCAGTTGTCTAAAAACTCTCTGTGGCAAACTAATAAAGAGATCAGCAATTTGATGGGAAAAGTTAAATTTAGCTGTTGGTGAAAATTGGGCAGGCTTTGGTAAAATGCTTATATCTCAACAGACCAACTATTGAATTCTATATTATTTGGTATCACTAGCAAGGTCTAATTGATGCACACCTGATTAAAAATGTTTGGAGGCATTTAGTAAAAAAACTAGAGAAGATATTGACAAAAATGGCCCAAAATAACTAGAAAATATCACACATTACAGGAGGGAGAAATAACATAAATAGAGGGGAATTCTGTAAAATTTAGCAAGTTGCTGATTGCCTCCACTCAAAATCTCCAGAAAGTGGATATCTGAGGCCCAAGGCAATAGTATACTTTAGGTCATTAGTGTTATATACTTTTTAGACCTTCTTTTGGTATAATTAAGGTTGCATTGATTGAAAACCAATAAACTTTATTATCCACCCATATATTTCATAAAAGTACTTTGTGAAGTGTAATTTAGCCTCAGAACTAAGTGAAAGCTAATTCATTTATAATTGTCTTTATTCAGACTAACTCAAATAATCTGATTTTGCATAAATGTATATAATTTAATACAAGCAAGCAGCTTATATAGCCAATCACTACAAATAGCATAGCAGCCATAGGCATATTTAGCTATAAAAACAAACAAAAATTGATACCTTCTTAGTGAAGAAGTTTGAAATAGATTATAACTGCAATCTATAGTTTGTAAAGTGACAAATAGTAGCCATAGTACATCATTGATTACAAAAGGCTATAGGAACTAAGCCAGCATTTAAAATGGTGGTGCCTGAGAAGCAGAAGCAATGGGCACCAATGCCCAAGCAGAGCTCTAAGCTCTATAATTGATCTAATAAGCCAATGGGAGCTGCACAAGCCAAAAAAGGCTGCTTTAATTGTGGTAATATAAACTACTAGTCAAAATAGTATCTTTATAAGGTGAGGAAGGCATATGTATATGCTGCATATACTGCAGCAAATAATTCAAACTGTGAGTTTGAGAGTGAAGGTAAGAAAAAGGCAAAATAGCCTTAAGACATTGCCAAGGTAAAAGAGGAAGATAATACAGCTAATGTCTTAATTTATGGAGAAAAATATATTACAGTGGATGTATATGACAACAACTATTATGGTTGGAATCACTAAAGAAGAAAGATGAGGGCTATCAGAAAACCACCCATTTAAAGGTCTCTTAGCCCATGTTTCCTTCTAATTTTCAGGCCTTTTCACTTTAATTCATCCACCATCAAGCACTTTCATCAAATTCCTCACTGGCTAAACCATGGGAACAAACTTCCTCATTAGTTGAGAGTCAATGCCAGACTGTAAGAAATGAATCACTTTTAATGAGGGCTCTAATGGAGCTCTATTAAAAGTAATCCAATTCACATAGTTTCTATGACTTAGTGGCTATATGACTTATAATGTGTCTGTGACCACAACTGTGACATCAGTCACACATTGTGATATAAGAGTGACATTGTCATGACATGACATCACATGTGACAGTCACATGACTTAACCTTGGAATATTTTTTATTAATAGGCAAAGTGAATCCTTAAACTTATTCTCTTTAAATTTTCCTTTGCCAAGTTAGCACCTTACTATTTATATCTATTTTACCTTTATTAATACATCTTTGGATTTCTCTCTGGCAACTGTGTGACTGAGCCACAGCCTCCAGAGGTCATCTTTACAAGGGCTTTAATAAGCTTAAAGCTTGGATTTTTGCATATAAAAATAAGACTGATTTATATTTAAAGATTTTATACACCAGACATGATGAAGAGTTTAACAGTAATGAATATAAAACTAGTACAGAGAAAAAGAGATTATACTGGAAGTTGGAGCCCACTACATATTGGTATATATAAAACAAATTAAATTAGTTAGTTAGGGTTAGGGTTAGTTAGGGTTAGGGTTACATGCACCATACATTGATGAAAAAGGCATGCACAATAAAACTAGCACCAAAGTGCCCATCATTTATCTGGGATAAATTCTATTTAATGGCAACACATTTTCATGGAAGAACAAAGACATCAACTATACAAGATGTAACTTCAGACAAATGTTAATATGAAAGAAAGCCCAATTGCTCATATATCTATGAAATAGGCTGCTGGGTCTTTGTACTTATTTAGAAACTTATTACACCTTTAACACTCTCCAAAAATACACTTTTTGTTCTTATTTTCTCTACCTTCCAATCATTCTTCCTCTTTCTCTAACTCATCTATTACATTTTGTCCCATCAATCACTTCTAAATTATTTGTATTATATGTATCAAAGTTTATTGATGCCTTGCTGCTATCTTGACTTATTTTTTTATTTAATTTCTGAGGAATATTGTTTTGCCTTCACAAAGCAGTTGCTAAATTGTGGTATTAAAAGTATTTCACAGTTATCTAGTCATGCACCACAGTCATTGATTCTAAAAAGATGGCACTAGATATTCCAGGCATATTACAATGCCTAGCTTCTCTTGCACATTTGGATTAGCTCAGCATTAATGAAAGCTTATTAATTTCCTTCTTTTGCACTAGTATTAGATCCTGGTGGTTTTTTATTTCTTGAGTTTCCACAATTTGTGGTTGTGTAAGTGCATCTGAAATAAGATGTAATTGCTAAACTCCCATTTTCTTATTATGTGTCAATGGAAAACTTTGTTAAAGTTTTTTGCTGCTTTACTGCTATTAGGACTTATCTCTTTCTTTCAGTTTTATAAAGATATTATTTTACCATTACAGAAAAGTTATTAAATTATAGTGCTAAAAGTGTTTTGCAGTTGTTTTATTATATACTACAATTAGTAATATTAAGAGAGTGGTGCTAAAAGTCTTAGGCATGTTATAATATCTAGCTTTTCTTTTCCTTAACATTACATCACAATCACATAGTTATAGATTATAGGGCTATGTAAATTGAATCACTTTTGACAAAGGCTTTAAAGGAGCCCTCATTAGAAGTAATTCATTTCTTGTTAGGAACTTACTCTTTTAAAGATTTTTTACTCTATATTTCCATTTAATTTCCCATGCTTTTTCACCTCAATTTATCTGCACTCTGCTGTCTTTCTCAAATTTCTTACTGGCTAAATCATGGAAACAAACTTCCAAATTGATTGAGCTATAAAAACCAACTATAAACTGGTTAATTAATGTGTTGGCATCAGTGTGCATATTTTAAAATCAAAATTTGTCAGGTTGTTATAAGCTCATCAATTGATTCTTTAGCTAGTGCTTTCTTAAGTTTATGAGTGAGTATTTGTATTATAACTCCACCACACTCTTCTAGGCACAACCACACCAACCCCCACCTCTCTTCTTTTTTAATATCCAACCACCACTGATTTAATTACTGGGCTTTCCCAAAGCTTCTGCTCTCTGACAATCTAATTATGCTCAGCTTCCTTGGCAAGGCTAGATTACTTTCAACATTAGACAGATACTACTTCATAAGATTGCTCTGCAGCTTCTGACTACTATGCAATTATTCTGCCATTTAATCACACTAAGGCCTAATCTCCTCTAGTGCATAATCACTCCCAAAGTCTGAGACATCTTGCAGATACTTAGGTAGTAGCTTCATAGTTAGTGCAATAGTCTTAATATTTGCTTTGCCTACATGTTTCTAAATTTTCTACTTGTTCTTCTTCTCCTCCATATTATTATTCTCTTGATCCTATTCCATTTATTTCTACATCTGTCTTGTTTCTCTCCTTATGTTTTTTTTCATCTCTGCCTTGTTTCATCCATTACCTCTATCTTTACCTCTCTTTCTCTCTTTCTTTTCTTTATCTCCCCTTGACTCAACTTAGCTTCAACCTCCAATTTCCTGGTCTTTTTCCCTGTTGACATTTTTATGTTTTCTTTTCATCTCATTTCACTTTCTGTCTACCTCTCTTCATCTCCTCTGCCTTATTTTCTTCTCTGATCTAATCCTCCTTTCTTTCTTGCTTGCATCTTACTTCTATAAACTCCATTTCTCTGTTTCAACTCTATTCCTTTATTCTACTTACTCTCATTTTATCTACCTTTCTTCTTTTCTAGTTTCTGATTTCTATTTTCTCCCTACCATAATCTCCACCTATATAGTTTTATTACTCCCTCCATCCTTCACAATTCTTCTAGTGCCTAATCCCAGTGCCAACTCTGGATCTCTATATACATCTCCCTATTTAGCAAAAGACAACTAATAGGTTTCTGCTCAATAGAGTGAGCCTCCAAGTCAGTAGAACCTGACAGTTTCCTTGTAGAATAATCCAGGTAATAGCAGTAAATTTGATTGAATAAGTCTCAAAATGCACAAAGATATAAAATAGTTGGATGAATGAATTCCTATAATTAAAGGTAATGTTAAAATGGCTGCCAACTGACTCTGCAGATGCAGTTTAAGCTAGTTTTGAATTTATAGCAGTATTATATTTTAAAAAGTCTTGTAAAAAGCTCTAAATTAATGAGTATACACTAAGATTGCAATGTATTTATGAAATGTTAGAGAACCACCCTTTTAGAAGTTTCTTAATCCATGCTTTCTTTTAATTTCAATGCCTTTTCCATGCTTTTTCACCTCAATTATTTGCTTTTTGCTGCTTTTATCAAACTCCTCACTGGCTGGATCATGAGAACAAATTGCCCAGTTAGTTGAGCTATGGGAATTGGCTTCTTTATTGATTATGGAGCCTAGATTTATTTTTGTCAGAGCCTAGAAAATGGATCACTTTTAAAGAGGGCTCCATCAGGTCAAAGTAATTCAACTTCATATGGCTGCATAATCTAGTAACTATATAACCTGCAACATAACATAACTATGACATCAGTCACACAGTGATGTCACATATGACAGTCACATAATTCAATCTCAGATTATTTTCTACTGACAGAGTAGCTCCTTAAACTTGTTCTCTTTAGATCTCCTTCTGCTAAGTTAGCACTTTATTACTTGTACTTATTATATCTTTATTTTAATATACTTTGGATCTTTTCCTTCTAGCTGTGTGACTGAGTCTATTAGTATTTTCACTATTTTACATTATTATGCCAGCTGCTCATTACACAAGGCCACTAGCCACCTTTGCTATTGCTTTGTACCAATTTCTTCATTGTCTTATATGTATATATATATACTACTTCACTAGATAAACTCTTCAGTAAATTGTATTGGATTGAGAAATAAGTAACTGTAGTTTTCTTGATTATCTATATATATAAACTAACTGTACTGTAGAATAACTTACAATTGTTCTTAAGTACAGTTTAAATGGCTCAAAAAACTGTCTCAATATTTTATACTTTTTGATAAATGACATTGGCATAAAGTATGGAAAGTACTTAAAATTTTGATTAAATCTTGTAAAATACTATGGCATTGTAGCTACAAAATGGACCTAAGAGTATGTAATTAAGATCAAAATTGATGGAGCAATAGCCAATTTAAAATATTCACTCATTAGGACAATTTTTTGAGCATCTCTAATTTTTCAGGTTTATTCCTGTTTTTGTCAGGGAACCAGGCAAAGTGAATCCTTAGACTTGTTCTCTTTGGATTTCCCTCTACCAGGTTAGCAACTTATTAATTGTACCTATCTTACCTTTATTAATACAACTTTGGATTTCTTTCTACCAGCTATGTAACTGAGCCACAGCCTCTAGAGGTTGCCCTTACAATTTTAGTCAGAAACAAGGAGTAAGTTGCATGTGGGAATACAGACAGAGTCATGTGACCATGTTTGGATATATTTGGAAGTGGTTCAATTTGAATCCACATCTTGACCTTCAACCATCATTACAAAACCTATTTTTCCTGCACTATTAGGAAATCACCCTTTTGGAGGTACTTTACCCCATATTTCTTTCCAATCTTTAGGCCTTCTCACTCTAATTCATCCACTTCTTACTGCCTTCATCAAACTCCTCACTGGCTGAACTATAGAAACAAACTTTCTTATTGGTTTGGAGTCTTTGCTAGACTCTGGGAAATGAATCACTTTTGATAAGGCCTCCATCAAAGCCCTCATCAAAAGTGATTCAACCTTACATAGCCCCATAATCTGGTGGCTATGTGACTTGTGATGTGACTTGTGACCATGACTATGATATTAGTCACATCAGTCACATGACTCAACCTTGGAATATTTTTTATTGATGAGCAGAGTGAGTTCTTAGACCTATTCTCTTTAGATCTTCCTCTGCTAGATTAGCACCTCATTATTTATATCTATATTACCTTTATTAATACATCTTTAAATCTTCCTCTGCCAGCTGTGTGACTGAGCCACAGCCTCCAAAGGTTGCCCTTACATGTACAATGCTCTATTATTGCTTCTCTTCTTACTTAAGGATATTTTCTGCACTCAAATTAGTCTAGGAAAATCTACTATTGAGAGGATTGTGTTATGACTCCACCATCCTCTTCTGGGCATAACCACACCAACCCCTGTCCCCTTCTTTTTCCAATACTCAATCATTACTGATTCAATTACTAAGCTTTCCTGAAGCTGCCATTCCTTGATAAACTAACTATGCTTAGCTCCTCCAATGAGGCCAGATCACTCCTAACATCAGACAAATACTGCTCTGCAGAATTGCCCTGCAGCTCCTGACTCCCATGCAATTGCCTTACTACCCAATCATGCCAAGACCCAATCTCCTCCAGTGCACAATCACTCCCAAAGTCCAAGACATCCTACAGATACTTGGAAAGTAGCCCTACAATAATCTTGATATTGCTTTGCCCATGCTTCTCTAGGTTTCCTACTCATTTTCATTCTCTCCATATCTCTACTCTATCAATTATATTTCATCTCTTTCCAAATCTATCTCATCTCTCTCCTCAAGTTCTTTTTTGTCTCTGCTTCATTTCATCTATTACTTCTATCTTCACCTCTATCTCTCCAAATTCCTTTCCTCTTTTTTTTTCCTTTCTCTCAACTTAACTCAGCTCTGACTTCCAATTTCTCCTGTCTTTTCTCTCTCAATTCCATATTATTATTTACTATCTTTCCTTCTCTCTATTTATCTCTTTCTATTTCATCTACATCATTTTCTTCTCCAATCCAATCCTCTTCCCTCTCCTACTCAATTCTTACTCCTATCTCAACTCTATTTCTCTGTCTTACTTACTTCTATTTTATCTACCTTACTCCTTTTCTGATTTTCTAGTTTTCTTTACCTCTTTTTCTATAATCTCCACCTTCTGTGTAGCTTTATCATTCCCTCCATTCCTCACAATCTCTTGAGTGTCTAACTCCAGCACTAATCCTAGACCTCCATGTACATCTCTCTTTTCAGCAAAAAACAACTAGTAGGTTCCTGCTCAACAGAGTGAGCCCCCAGATTAACAGAACTTGACAGATTAGTAAAGAGTTGGAGATAGACAAGGAAAACCATCCTAAAGGCCATCCTGCTCCATGTGATAAACAGGCTAATATTTAACAAATCTCAACTGAGAGACTTGATACAGCTGTATAAACCACTAATTTTATCAACAACATCATTTCTAACCCTGTCTCTCCCCAGACTATCCAGAGTATATTGAAGAAGGAGGGGTATTAGTTTGCTACCAAGAGAAAAGTTCTTATGCTTAAAGCTAGACATTAACAACTATGGCTTAAATGGGCTCAGAAGCATCAGAACTAGACTATAAAAAATCAAAAAAGGGTGTTATAGACAGATAAGACAAAGATTAACAGGCTTGGGTCAGATGAAAAGTAGTCTGTGTGGAAGCTACAAGAAGAAGGCATTTTAGATTAAATAACTACATCTACTGTAAAGCATGGAGGAGGGAATAATCTCATAGTATGGGGTAGTATGGGTTAGACTGGAGTAGGAAAGCTTGTGGAGGTGGTGGAAATCATGAATGCAGAGCTGTACTGTGAAATTTTGGATGATGGAGCAAAGGAGAGCTTTGAGAAGTTGGAGATGAAGAAGAGTGTCCACTACTTTCAACAGGACAATAATTCTAAACACAACTTCAAGAAGGCTAACAAGTGATTTGAGGACAACAATTTTGATGTCCTTTGGTGGCCAGCTCAATTCCCTAATCTCAACCCTATTGAACATCTCTAGGAGTACCTTAAGGAGCAACTTAGGCAGTATAAAATACCTCTTCATAGTATGCATGAATTATGGGAGAGAGTTGCAAAGAAGTAGAATAAAATACCACTAGAGGTATGCCAAAGACTAATAGAAAGCATGCCTAGAAGGATTCATGCAGTTATCAAGGCAAATGGAGGATATACAAGTACTAGATACTAAAATTAGAGATGCTTAAAAAACTGTCCCAATGAGTGAATATTTTAAATTGGCTATTGCTCCATCAATTTTAATTTTAATTAAATATGCCTAGGTCCATTTTGTATCTACAATGCCATAGTATTTTACATGATTTAGTCAAAACTTTAGATACTTCCCATTCCTCATGCAAATGTCATCTTTCAAAAAGTATGAAACATTGGGACAGTTTTTTGAGCCATTGTAACATAAATAGAGGGGGATTCTATAACAAGCAGCAGGTTGCTGATTGTCCATGCTCAAAATCCCCAGGTGAATAACTTAGACTCAAGGCAATAGTATACTTCAAGTTATTGGTTTAATATACTTTTTGGACCTTTTTTTGGTGTGACTGAGGTTGCATTGACTAAAAACCAATAAATTCTATTATCTACTGTTATATTTCATAAAAGTACTTTGTGAAGTATAATTTAGCCCCAAAACTTAGTAAAAGCTGGTTTATTTGTGATTACCTCTATTCAGACTAATTCAAATAACCTAATATTGCATTACTGCACTAATGGATGGCTGAACCAGTTTAATGAGTGATGTAGTGATGACACCCAAAAGTAGCTAAGTGCCAGCAATGGTAATATTAACTCAGTGGTAGCAGTTAGGAGTTAGCATTTGGGCTTGCTGATGACTGTACAAGACAGTTCCCAGAAACTTTTCAAAGTTGAGAAGTGTGCAGTAAAGATGTGTGGTAAGAATGAGTGCTTAGCATTTTAAAAGTGTTGAAGTGTGGCTTGCCATTGATTCTTGGCAAGTTAGTAATAAAAGTTACTATTATAAGTCTAATGCATAGACACAATGTGCTACTTAAACAGTAGCAACAAAGCAGTAAGAAGCAAGAACAACTTAGCAACTTTAGTACTAAATACTCAAGTTTGCCAAATTGAAGTCTGAACTCTGATAGGTGGGATTTCAGAAATTGAGTACCAAACATGGATTTCAATTGAAAGATATTTTTAACATAGATGAGACTGGGTTGTATTGGGCATAAGCATTTTTATTGATGTTAGATGAACAAAACCTTACAATTCAAAATGCAGAATGCCACCTAATTGTGGCTTTCTGACAAAACAGATGTTAGATGTTAAAGGAAATAAAAAACAGCTAACTTTTGCATTCACAATGAATGCAACAGGTGCTAAAAGGTTGCTACCAATAATTATTGGAAAGGCAGAGTGTTCCTGTGCTTTCCAAAAAAAAAGAGCAGAGCTCAACTTGGGTTTTACTAGAGGAGCAATGCAAAGCCCTGGATAACAAGAAATTTGTATCAACAATGGTTACATAATTGGAATGCTAAGTTACAGCATGAAGAGCACCATATTCTTTTGTTGCACAATTTTAGTACTCACATCCCTCCTAATGGTTTTACCAATATCATTGTTAAAAACTTCAAATCTAATCTTCCAGCTCATGTCCAGCCAGCTGATTCTGGCATCATTCATTGTTTCAAAGCTCATTATCATGCTCACTTCATGGACTGTTATGATAGTTCTGTCTTCCCTGCTAAGATCTATTGTCTTCATATTCTTGAGGCCTTACAGATGGCAGACACTGCATGTAAGGAAGTTGACACCATTACTATCCAAAACTGCTGGAAAAAGAGTGGTATTCTACCTAACAAACTTCTTCAACCAAATATCCCTGTTCTTACTCCATCTCTCCCTGTGTCATATGCAGCCTCGACTATCCTCAGGCATGTCTCTGATATGAATCAGAAATATGCATGTCAATTGGAAGGTATTCTTGCAAACTTTGGGTGCCAAACATGCCTGGATGAATTCTAGTTCCTTCAGCCTACTACTCTCAATCAGTATTTTGCCAAAAAGTCACAGGATAGCAATGCAATGATGTACTTAGTCTATGTATGACCAGAATTAAGCCTTAACAGAGCTCCTACAATGACCACTCATACCCAATAGCCCTCAATAAG
>QLON01003556.1:0-14850 GCA_003313675.1 Termitomyces heimii
TCATGTGTTCTTAAAATCTCTGTTTTGATCAGAATTAAGTTTGTTTTTGAGGTATTGAATCTTGCTCCCAAGGCATAGCACCATTTATCCAAGATTTCTTGTAGACTCTCCAGGCTGTCATCTTCAGAGAGATATACTGTCATGTCATCTGCAAGCAGTTTCACTATTAGCCTTTCTGCATTCTTCTTTATTCTTATTATTCCTTTTGAATATGACTTTCATAGCATTTGTATTAGGGACTCAATTGCTAGGTTGAATAGCAAGCAAGACATTGGATCTCCCTGCTTGACACTTCTTATTACTTTGTAGGGTGTTTCTTTTTTACCATTCAATATTACCATTGTTTTCACATTTTTGTATAGTGCTTTTATTATTTCTATGAGGGCTTTTAGAAAACAAAGCTTCTTCAGAGTTTTCCATATGAAGTCATGCCTTATTTTGTTGTAGGCCTTTTCCTAGTCTAGGCATATAATCATTCTATTAACTCCTTTTCTTTCTCCCCATTCTAGAATAAGCATGGCCAGTTCTGTTTGGTCCTTAATTCTATGGCCTTTTATAAAGCCAGCTTAATCTTCATGTACTAGGTGAAGAGCAACTACTGCTAGTCTATTTGTGATGGCTTTCATGAGTATTTTATAGTCAGTATTCAATATAGTAATAACACTAATGGGTCTATAGTTACTAATGTCTATACAATTCTTGTTTTTATATATTGGGTAGAGCCAGCCCTCTGCAAAGTTTGTTACTTCTGAGACACCATACTTTTTAATGTCATTGTAGATGATTGTGAGGTACTTGGCTATATTGAAGCCTTCTTCATTTCTCCTTATTTCTTTATTTATTCCTTCCTCAGTATTTATCTTGTTCTTCTTATGGAGTAGCAAAGTCTTCCAGACCTCATGTACTATTTTATCAAGGCTAGCTGCTTTGCTGTTAGAGAGTTGTTTAATTGCTTGCAAATCTCTTCTTTAGTAAGTGTTTATCCTAATTCTTTTCTCTATTTCTCATCTAGTTTTCTATTCATGTGTTTTAGGATCTTTTTTATGGCCTTGTGGCATCCATTAGTGTCTGCAGTTAAGTCTTATATTTGCATGTTTTTGTGATATTTGCTTGCTAAAATTGCTATGGATTTTGATCTCTGTACAAGTGATCTGGCAATTCTCTTGGTGTTTTTTAGTGCAGCAATATAATAATTCTTTGGTTTGGATTTCTTATTTATGTTGATCTAATACTTCCTCAGTGTGTTAGAATAGCAACAGTAGGCAGCAATAGGTGTGATGAACACCTAGTAAACATGTAAGTGATATATCTTTAGAGATGTGTAAACATGGCTTTATTGATGTACTTAGTAAACATGTAAGTGATATATCTAAATATGTTTAAGTTAGTATCATATGTGTATGTAGCTATTATGCAACATACCCTCAAAGATGTGTAAACATGACTGAAGGCATTAATGTCTAGTTGTGCAGGTATATATAAGTATGAGGAGACAAAGCAGAATATTGGCCCTTGGTGGCTTTGTGTCATGTTCACAGTAGTGTCATCACACTTGTTACACATGCAACACTCCAACATTTCTTCTTACCATGAACATGACTATACAACTATCTTCTCCTTATAATGAAAGGTGGTGTGTCAAGTTACTCTGAGCATTTGGCATAGGCATGTGAATAGCAGTTATAAAAGGGGCTTGGTGAAGAGGTCAGCAATATTATCTTTGGTGTTAATGTATTTAATAATAATTTTGCCCATCTGCACATGTTCACAAATAAAGTGGTACTTGATGTCAAAGTATTTGACTCTGATGTGCACAGTTAGGTCTTCTGAAAAAATAATAGCAGCTTTGTTATCACAGAATAGTCTAGTTGCCTTTGTAGTGAAATTTCAACCAATCACTTTTATGAGTGCCCTCAGCCATATACATTCTTGGATTGATTTGTAGGCCACCATATATTTGACTTTGCAGGATGATGTTGCAATGGTTTTCTGCTTTTGAATTGACCAAGATACTGCCTCAGTGCCTAATAATCAGATGTAACTGCTTGTGCTCCTCCTCATGTCCAAGCAGCTGGCCCAATCTGTGTCAGTGAAACTTTGCAATGTGATTGATGATCCCTCTGCACTTCAGTGAGTTCTGTCATAGTTGTTAAGGAATTGTGACAGCTGTTGGACTATATATGTGATGTTGGGTCAAGTGGCAATGGTGATGTATAGGAGGCAGCCCACAAGGAATCTGTATAGTAGTTTAGCAATGTCATGTTGCTCTTCACTGGTTTGCATATTGTGATTTGGTCTGTGTAGTTTCAACTCAGGCTCTATAGGTAGAAATAGAGGATGAGCCTCACTCTAACTGAATTGCTAGATGACCCACATGATGAAAGAGGTCTGCAAGAGTGCAACTGTATGGTTGGCTTGATCCCATTCCATTAAGACTCCTACAATGTGTCATGGTTGGCTTAAGTCAGATATTATCCAGATCTCCTTCATTTGTGCCTTGAATTGTTTGTTCTCATCTTTTGAACTAGCAATTGAGAGAAGATTGTTAACATATACAGCAACTATGATTATGCCAGTTGTTGATTTTTTGTAGTATATATATGATTCACAGGCTAGCCTGGAGAACTTCCATGACAGCATGTGCTTGTTCAATATTTGATTCCAGATCTGCTCTGCTTGCTTCATTCCATATAGACTACACACCAGTTTACAGACCCAGTCTTCCTTCCCTGGTTCTTCAAAACCTGTTGGCTGCTCCATGTATTGGATTTTGTCATCTGGAAGGATGCCATACAAAAAGGCCATTCCTACATCTATCTAGGTGGCATCCCAGTTATACACAGCTATAATGTGTAAAAGTATGTGTCATGATTGCATTCACACAGTCAGGGATGTGGTTTTGTGATAGTCTTTTCCATAGACTTGTTCATATCCCTTGAATACTAGCTGGACTTTGTATCTTGTAGGTTTCTCATATTCATTTCATTTTATCTTGAATACTAGTTGTTCTTTTTTGATCTTGTATCCTTGAGGCACTTCTGATCATGGTATTAATCTGTAAATCCTCATCTTCTTTAATAACTTCAACTCTTCACAGTAACATTCCTCTCACCTTGCTGCATCAGGTCTTTCCTTAGCTTCTTCCTAAGTTCTCAATTTATTGTTAAGATTCATTGGTAAAGAGTCAATATTATTCAATTGTGTTGAGATGGCCATGAATACCTGATCAAGATTTACCATGGGTGCCAGTGCTTGTTCCTCAATGACAGTGGGTGTTAAATCATTTGTTGGTGCTGGTACTTATTCTTCCATAATTGTTGGTTGAGTGGTGGCTTCTGCTCTGCTCTCCACCCTCTGTTCTTTTACTCTTTTTTTCACTTTTCCTTATCTCCTCCAGGGTCTTTTCTAGCCTTATTTATGGCCTTTGTCCTTTAATGCTAGCCTTCTCAGTGAGTTGTCAGGCACATTTAAAGTATTATAGTGTTGGATCTTCAGTTGATTCATCCTTGTTGTCATCAGCTGATACTAGCAGCTCATGCAGTATAATAGGACTGATGTCAAATTCCATGCTATCATCTTTTTGTAGTGTCAGTGACGCAGTATTATCAAGTTCTTGCAAGGTGGAGATTGATGAAGTATTTGGCATGGAAGTGAAGGGGAGTTTGTGTCACTCTATAAACTTCACATAATAGGATTGGTAAACTTTCTTATTCTTGGCATCCTAGCAGTGATATGTCTTTGAGTTAGCACCATAACCTATCAGTGTACATTTTATAGATCTAGGATAAACCATTGGATTATATGTTAAAATGAAGATGAAGGCCCTGCAACCTATTTCATGCATATAGCTATAGTCAGGTTGGCAGCTATACTACTTTGTATATGGTGTCTTTCTGTTTAGGAATTTAGTTGGGGTCTTCACATGGAAGTGAGCAGCTATGAGATAAAATTCATCTCACAGAAATTCAAGGCATTTAGTTGCATAGTTCTAGCCTTTTCCATCAGTGTTTGATGCATTTTTTCAACTCAGCCAATGTGGGCTGACATGTATGGTGCACCTTATTCACTAAATACTTCTCTTAATGCTAATTATGCTTTCATTTCTTTGCTAGTCAGCTCTCCATCAAAACCAGTGCAGTATTTTCTAACTTGTAGTTTAGTCTTAGCCTTACATGCAAGTTTCCATGCCTTTAGCACAGCAAACACCTCATTCTTGATTCTAAGGGGGATAGCCCATGGCATATTGGTATAATCATCTACTATGTCTAATACATAGTGATGTTCTGATTTCAAGCATATATAGACTGGTTTCATTAGATCAACCCAGACTATCTCTAGTCTATGTGCTGCTCTGTAATCCTTCTGCCATAACTTTGGAACTGGTGTTCTAGTCTGCTTGCCCAGAATACATGTGTCACATTTTGGCATTGGGTTATTAGAGGAGGGTGCACCTTTAATCTTAAAATCTTAGGCTAGCTGTGAGACTGCTTGATAGTTGGCATAGCTGAGGTGGCAGTGCCAAGTCTGTAGATCAACTGGCTGAGACACAGTGAGTGCATGATTGGTTATGGCATTAGACAGGTCAATTGTGTAGAGTTTCTGCCTTTGGAGAAAGGATCCTTTAGCAATTAGAGCATTAGAGTCATAGTCTATAATTTGTACACTCTCTTTGTCAAAGCATGAGTAGGTGTGATTATCAGTGGAGACCCTGCTGACTAATACAAGGCAGACTATTGAGTTTGGTATATAGAGAGCATTGCAAAGGTGAAGTATTATTCACAGAGCTGTGTAGAGGTATATATCACCTACTTCATGTGCTGAGATTGCTGACCCTCTGACTCCCTTGATTGCTTTAAGGCTGATAGGCTGAAGATCAAAAAAATCAGACTTGTAGAGCAAGATATAGACTATTGCACCAGTGTCAATAAAGAATGAGTAGTTGGTTATGGCTGCAAGTGCCACAGCAGATTCTTGATCTAGTAATGCATCCATTATATTCTCTCTTCAGTTGACTGAAGCTCTAAGAATATTGTCTTCTTTAATAATTGCCATCCATCCTTGCTATTCAGCTTTATCAGGAATAACTGTCATTGGGAGATCATCTGTAGCTAAGCCAGTGAAGTTCACTGGCACAGATTCACCACTAAGTATTTGAAGCTTTTTAAGGTTATTCTTCTCAACAAGGTAGATCTTTTTCTTTAGACCTGTGAGCTGTATATAGACCTTTGACTCTCTGCCAGCCTTTTTCTCTTTTGGCAGTGCAGCTCCAGCAGTGCATGCAGCCTTCTTTGCAGCTTCAAATTTCTGTTTGGCCATTGCTCCTCTTAGATAAGCACAGTATTTTGCATTATGTTCAGCATATAGTCTGTTTTATGTTACATATGTTGTGCAGCATTTTACATTTGCTAAATGGTTGTGTTCAAGCAGATGAGGGCTGCAAATCTGTAATGCCCTTTCCTGATGCTACAAGCATAGTATCAGTGAGTTGTGTGTATTTAGAAGTTTTTAGGGTAGTCAGATTTTAGATGGTCTCAAGAAGTTTTCAGATGTTATCAAAGGTGTAGAGAGCATCTTTAGTGGCATCAGCAAGTCCTTGTAATATTTAGGTTTTGGATTGGTTTATACTATGGGCTGTTTAGACTGTTGAGGAGAATTACACACTTGAATAGGTTTTTATTGAGTTTATTTATAGCAAATATATGATTGAATAATATTGCTAATGCATGTTACAGTCATGGTGAGTGATTGAGTTGATGAACACTGAATCTTGAAGATTTCTTGAATTAGTAACACCATTTTAACAGGCCCTTCTCCTTCTGCTTTTGTCTTAATACAATTGTACATGCTTGCTGCCATTTTAGTATTATTGAGACTCTCATATTGGGATTTGTCAAGTGCAGTCAGAATAACAGCATGCATTAAGGTCATCATTGATTATCCAGTTCTGATATGCTACAGGCTTGCTGCTAGTGCTGAGTGGTGAGATCAGAGTTGGGAATATATAAAACTTTAATCCAAGTAATGAGAGGTGAATTTCTAATGCTTTGGACCACTTGATAAAGTTGGCAATAGATGAATTCTAATTAAATTTATCATGCTTTCAGTCTGTTCTATGAATAAAAATTGCTTGAATAGATGGGGTGATTGAGTCAGTAGTGAGCATGTTTGAGTTGTGGATGTATGAGCAAGATATAGTATAGTAATGTTATTCTCACACATAAGTGATATATTAAGGTGTCAGATTCCACTGAGTTGGGGGCTTTTTGGGAAAGCAATGCCCTTACAAGGTGAACTTGATCTATGGATACCTGGGTGTCTGGAGCTCTAGGGGCTAGGGCTTCAGGGTTCAAGACATGGACAGGGGGTGGTCCCAGGAAATGGAACTTGACCCAGGGCTTTGGGTGTTTTGTAGAGGCTGAGGGATGGAGGGAGTCGAGTCAGAACTGGAGGTTCTAAGACAAGACTTGGTTAATAAATTATAAGTTACAAAATGCATACCAAACTTAGAGCATGTGATTATTCTGGCATGCCAGTCAAAGCGTACTAGTCAATGTGTATCAGTCAAGCAAGAGGGCATGCAACAATTCAAGTTAATATCAAGACTAGCAAACACAATGGGGAACTACACTATAAGTACTATGGAACTGGGTCTCGGGGTTCCAGAGTGTCTGGGATGGGCTCTGAAAGGCATTGAGTAGTGGGCAGGGACTGTATACTTGGATTGCGCATGTGGGGCACACAATCAATTGGCACAGAGGGAGCTGTGATGCATGATGGCTAGAAGTGGGTCATGTGATCTGATTGTTGATGGCAGTGGATCCTGGGGTCTGTGATGCAGGGTTCCTGGGGGGGCTGGCTGATGGCAGTCTTGATGCATGTGATGGTGGCATCAGCAGCTGTGGGGGCAGGGCACATTGTGGAGTTGATGAAGGAGGGCCCTAGATGGAGCTCCAGGGCTGTTCCAGGGGGTTCCGGAGGAGAGGGGTTGTGACACAAGGTATGTTTAAGTCAGTATCATATGTGTATATAGCTTTTATGCAATGTACCCTCAGAGATGTGTAAATGTAACTGAGAGCATTTATATTTAGTTGTGCAGGTATATATAAGTATAAGGAGACAAAGCAAAATATTGGCCCTTGGTGGCCTTGTGTCATATTTGCAGTAGTGTCATTACACTTGTCACACATATAATACTCCAATACAGTATCTCTCCTTCTATATAGAATCTGATAGTTATATTGTCTCTTGTTTTTCCTAATTTGACTCTCTTTAGATATTTTATTTTTTCATCTATAATGGCAGAGTCTTTTCCTTTTGTCATTATATCCATTTTAGAGCTATTGAGCACTTATAGTTTCTAGGCTTTTTATTATTATATCTATTTTTATTTGTGAGTTATTTTATTTAGTCCTGTATGCTTCTATCTCCTCTGCTTTATCTTGGTATCTTTTCCCTATCTCTTCTAATAGCTTTATTAGTTTAGAGTCTTTTAGTAGAAAGACTAGCATAGAATACCTTTTAGAGCCTTGATATGAGAGCCAGGAGTTTAATATCTAGCTGCTTATAAGTGAGTAGTTGGTGATAATTTTTACTCTCTCTATTTCCCAGTTATTGCAGAATTTTATCAGGTCTTGTCTTATATATATTTTGTTAATCTTTGATTGGATATCTCAGTGGAAATACATGTAAACTCTTACATATTGAGTATTGTTTTAATTGCCTAATCAATCTACATATAATGAAAGTTGTCTGAAGGCATTTTATAGTAAACTGATAAATGGATCAGCAATTTGATGAGACAATCTAAATTTAGTTGTTGAGAAAAATTGAGCAGGCTTTAGTAAAATGCTTATATCTTGATGGAATGGCCACCAAACCCTATTATGTTTAGTATTGCCAGAAAGGTCTGATTAATTGGCATTTAAAGAAGAATTGGGGGAGATATTAGCAATTTAAGAAATTGAAGCACTGAAAACATTGGAGAATCCTCTCTTAGCTAGGAAAATTTATATTAAGTATCTTGGGACTGGAAAATAGAGGCCCAATAACTGAAGAATGACTTAGAATAACTGGAAAATGTTATGTGTTATAAGGAGGGGAAATAATATAAATAAAGGGGGATTCCGTGACATTTAGCAGGTTGCTGATTGCCCGTGCTCAAAATTCCCAGAGAGTGGATATCTGAGGCCCAAGGCAATAGTATACTTCAGGTCAATAGTTTGATATGCTTTTTGGACCTTTTTTTAGTATAACTAAGGTTGCATTGACTGAAAACTCAATAAACTCTATTATTTACTTATATATTTCATAAAAGTACTTTGTGAAGTGTAATCTAGCCCCAGGACTTAGTAAAAGCTGGTTCATTTGTGATTGCTTCTATTGAGACTAATCTAAATAACCTGATTTTGCATCACCACTTCTGCTTCTCCATTCTTTTCTCATGTTTTTTCAGCTAAAACAAGCTGACCCCTTTTAGATTTCCATGTCTATAATATCAAGAGAAAATTTGTCAAGGTAGTGCATTATCAACTCTGCCATTTGGTTCAGCATGTGTCAGCAAGAGGGTTGCATTACTGTGGAGGAGGTGGAGTTGTTGTCCTTTTAGCAGGCATTGGAAGCTAGTTACATGATGATGAGAGTTCTTAGGGCCAATCTAATTGCTGCTCATCAGAGATTAGGGGTGATGTTGGGGGTTTCTTAGGGAGTACAGGCAGAAACTGTGTTGGTGGGAGGCAGAGATGAGGCAATTGGTCTTGCTTCTAGAATAAAGGCCCAGGTCAATGTGGGGATCTAGATATCTGTTGATAATGGAGAAGGTAATATTCATGGAGATACTTGGCAGGAGAATTCCTGATGTTGCTTGGGTCTTTATCCCTTGCACCAGTTAGCCTCTCATTAGGCTCTTGGCAATTTGGAGGTGCAGTGGGATTGACTCACTTTGTGAATGATTATCCTTCACATCTCTAAATTGAGTGAGTTTCAACCCTGTTTAGCTTATTCTTTCCTGATTTTTTTCCTTGTAGATTGGATATAATTGCACTATGAGCTCCTGAATGCTATGTCCTCAGCATGAGCCTTCATCAAGGATTTGGTATAAATTTAACCTAAGTCCTCTTTATTCTTTAAAATTTGTGTAGGGCTGCAAGCACTGGATGCAGTGGAGACAATTCATCATTGTTGGTTCTTTGGTGCAGAGCAGCCCCTCAATTAGCTAATAGTGATATTGGGTGAGAGACTGCTTGATCTGGATGATATTATAGTGGAAATATGGAACCTCATGGCCAAGGAGCTGAGTAGTACTCCTCTTACTCCTGGACCAGTCCTGGGCTTCATTAATATGACTATGGCCTCTAGTAAAGGTGTGGCAGAGATTGATTTAAAGTTAGGCAATGTAGTGCAAAGAGACTAAGAAGAGTTTCAAAAAATAAAAATCCTTCCATTCCTGTAGTAGTTATTGGTCAATGAATATCTACTTTCCATTCCTGAATTTGTGAAGGTGGTTTGAGAGGCTTGGTAGAAGTTGAATTTCTAGCAGATCTAAGAGATGGAGATTATGCCCACAATTGTTCTTGTGCATTCAGTAAATTTTAAGATTCTTAGGCTGCTCTGGAAAGTACTAGTGAAATTTCCAGAGAGCATCAAGAATACCTGCAAGATAGTTTTGAGGTTCCCAGGTGTCATTTTCTAGGCTGTAACCTACTCATCTAACCAAGTACATTACTTATCCTTGGTGATAGCAGGAATCTAGTATCTTATCCACTTTGTAGTAGAGTTCTCTAGTTACCTCTATGGGAGGAGGGAGCTTGCTTTAGCATCCAGAAAAGGTGTTGGAGTTATACTTAGTTAGGAAGCAGACATGGAAGACAAGATGAATGCTTTTCATGCCTAAAGGAAGGTCAAGGTAGTAGGCATGGAAAAAGACCTTTTCATTATTCAGAAAGGTTTGAGGCATTTGTGGTTGAGTTTAAGTGACAGTTGTTGAATTTTGATGTTTTAGCAGTTGAGCTAAATATAAGTACTCACAAGTTAATTCAAAGTTGGTTCTCATTTCAAGTTAACCTGTTTACTATACATTCTATTAGTAGTTTTAATCTCAGCCCAGAGATAGTCTTATTGGGCTCAAAAATTATAGGTGGCCTTGTGAGCAGCATGGAAGAAGATATCTTGCAGAGAAATGATGAGTTGGGAGTTATAGCCATTGTTGGCAAAGAAGAGTGAGACTTCTGCAGCTGAATAGGGTGTATTATTATAAGTGAATTCTGCAATAGGAAGTTTAGATAGTTTATATAAATGTAGAGGTATTGTTTCAAGATCTGATCAACTCATTTAGTCTGTTCATCAGTCTCTGGATAGTAAGCAGTAGAAGACCAATTTAATATTTAAGGCATAATAGAGTAATTGTTAGAACTTAAAGACAAACAGAGCTCTATAGTCAGAGACAATATTATTGAGGAGCCAATGAAGAGTCAGGCAAATTCTGAGGTATTATTAGTAGTGTAGCAGAGGATGAAGACTGCTTACTTTGTGAGGTGGCAGACTACTATGAGAATTGCATCATAGCTGTCAAAGTCTGATAACTCCATGAGATAGTCCATGAAAAGAGAGGATCAGGGTTATTTGTCAATTGGTAACAGTTTAAGGAGCCCAAAAGGCTGGTGTCAGAGTATCTTAGCATAATGATAAGCATTACAAAAATATATATATCAGACAATGTCCTTCTTTACTTCAGGCTAAAAGAACATTTGATTGATGAGTTGGAGAATCTTTCTGATACTAAGGTGGCCACATAGCTTATGATTATGATTCTGCCATAGTATATTGAGGTGGAGTTTACTATAGTCTGAAACATAGATTTGTCTATTTTGAAGCAAGAGTTTTTGGTTGAGTGAGAGGGTGAAAGAAAGGGGAGTAAACATACCATCTGTGGGTTTTTCTAGTATACTCTGGGAGTCATGCTTTCAGAAGTACAAGTCAGTTGGAGCACTTCAAATACAATTCAGGAAGAATTCTTTATTGAGCAATAATATAGTGTTAATCTGTTTGAGGAGAAGAATTACCCAGTAGTTAAAGGCATTTCAATCTGTTTTAAAGGACTTTTTCAAGTATATATTGAGGTACCTAGTAAGGGCATCAGGCTTTGCACCAAGTTGTCTAGGTTAATAGTTGATGGTAAAGTTATATTCAGATAGAGTCTTGGACCATTGGGTGAAGTACTGCAAATTATTGTAGTTAGAGTAGACTTAGATGCAATGCTAGGCTCCTTCAAGGTAGGCACACCATTGTTGGAATGCTTTTACAATTATGAGGAGCTTCTTATTGTAGATGTCATAATTGAACTCAGCAGGGATTATAGACCAGGTGTAAAAGGCAATGAGGTGCAAGTTCTTGTTGTTGAAGTTCATTTGCAATACAATAGTATATTGGCAATAGCATAGTCCAAAGTAGCACATTTGAGGATGATAGGTAGTGCTAGATCAAAATGTTGAAGGATGAGAGCAAAGGTAAACACTCTTTTTAGGAGTTTGAAAACATTTTGACAATTGAAGTCCTAGTTTTAGGGGTAATTCTTTTGGGTCAGATGGTTAAGGCATTTAGTGATGCTGAAGTAGTTGTCAATGAATTGCCTGTAAAAATTAGCAAAACTTAGAAAGAATTATACCTTCTTAATGGTCTGTGGGCTTAGTTAGAAGGTTATTGCTTTAACTTTGGCCAAATCCATTCAAACTCCATTGGAAGATACAATGATGCTGAGGTATTCAACTTTAGTAGTGTGAAATGCACACTTTTTGAGTTTAGTGTGTAGGTTGTACTTTTGGAATAGTTCCAAGACATGTTGGACATGCTTTTAGTGCTTTATAAGCAAGTTAGAGAAGATTAAGATATTATCCAGATATACAGTAATAAAAACATTATTTATATTATAAAAGAAATTGCCTTAAATCACTATACCATCCTCTAATACAACTTTCAACATCTACTGTTTTCAAATTGGCAGGCCTTTGTGACTAAATTCTTTAGTAAGTTCAGAGTTTATAATACTATTGCTGAAGGTAAAAGAAACTTAGTATCACTCTGAATGAACTCTGAAAAACATTTTATGACCTTTATGGTGCAGTTTGAAAAGGAGGCCTATGAGATGGGCTGAAATTATAATGCTTCATATTTCCAGCTCCACAAGGCCCTCCCTAAATGCATTTATAAGATTCTCCAAATTGCACTGAAGCAAACAACCTACAATGGCTTCAAGAGCCTTGTTACTCAGATTAACCAATGCTATTAAAAGAACCAAGTAAGACAATAATCCCCAATAGCAGCACTTGATGGCAACCCCAACATCTATACTCCTATACTCAAAAAAACTCTGTCAATCTGGGAAAAAATTCTAATAATCAACAAAATCTAATAAAGCCACCCTGGAACTGCTCCCTAGCCACCCTGATAACTTTAGCAATAATAAACTCCTATAGGCAGAGTACAATATTAGCCACTTCTAAATTGCAGTACTGGAGAAAATACATTTAGAATCAAATAAAAACACTAAAAGATGCATTAGTAGCAAAATCTAACAATAACCTAGACTATCTACTGGGCATGATTTAAATCAGATGACTTCTCCTTCTATAAGTTCATCTTGACCTCTTTCTCCAACTCCTCCAGCATACTCCACCAAATCTTGCACATCATGTCCTCTGCCTGCAGCATTGGTTCACTCACATTTATTATGATCTAGTTTAACCCTTGCATCACCTCAAAGAAATAACAATGATAAGTCACTTCAAAGTCCACCAACATTCAGAGACTAGCCCTCATAGTAGGAGCAACTAATACTCAGGACAAATCTAAGCCAGGCTATCTTTAACATGAAGGTATATGGAGGTTATATTATTCAGCAGCTCTTAGTGAGAACAAATTTAGCCTACTTTATGGAAAATCAAGGTTAGTATGGATACTCAAGTTAAATATGTACCTAGTTCCAATACCCATGATGCAACCACCATTAGAGCTACTTAATCTCATGCAAACTTAGAGTCAATCAGAGCTGCTTGAGATAATGATGACTCTGGAGGTAGCATACTCAATAAGCACTGAAACTTCTCACACTAATTTTTCTCCATAACATCTTTCATAGTACTAATCTGAACCCCTATCTTCATGAACTCAGGCCCTGAGACCTTTGCTAGTGCCCCACTCCCTACTGCTGACACCTTATCTCCTGCTTGGATTACCATGAAACTCACCTTTGGACTAAGTGACATAATCAAGGAGAGAGCCAGATCCACAAAATCCACCTCTAGGCTAGGTGATATAACTAAGAAGAGAGCTATATCAGATTAGAGGAGATGCTTCAAGATGGACACTAACTCCTTTGACCCCTTTCTACTTACTATCTTGACATCCTGCAGCTCTATCCCAACCCTCAACTGTGATTCTGATGGCCCCCCAAAAACCTCCTGATATGCTTTAAATAACTCTATATAGATGAGAGCCAAAGCACTGTTGCTAGCTTCAAGGAACTGATAAAATGCTAGAACCTCCACCTCCATTGCTGAGAAATGTGCTGACTGGGCCAGAAACCTTGCTTAGAGACTATCAAGCTCTGAAGGGGGATTGGGAGAAGAGCTACATTAGAGATATAAAGGCAAGTAAATGACTACACAAGGAATTAGATAATACTTAGGCATTATAGCCTGATGAATTTCCTGCTAGTTAATAATTGGCAACACTACTTTTCTATCCTCCTCATCTTTCACACTCAAAAGCCCTAACTCTGACATTAATTAATCCTTCTTAGAGGATGAATCCTTCCTTAATGATGTTAACTCAATAACTAAGTCACTTCCACTGAACATTCAATAATCCTGCACTCAACTCCACACTCACCCCTAGATAAAAGGCTCTGTGACTTTTGGGACACCTATCACTTAAGACCTTGTAAATCTATTCAGGATCCTAACTCCTTGACTTTAATAGCTGCATGGCTACTCACCAGAGTTTAAAGAAACAATGAGCATGCTTTGATTAGCAGACCTCACACATTGCCAGCCCTTAATAAGACTGAGGATGGACTGGAGCCAGAGTATAGAAAACTCTCTAGACATGGCAAAAATTGCACTAACAGGAAGGTAAGAGCATAAAATAAAGAGCCAAAGGATATGCACTGAGGTATGAGCAATACACCACTCATGAGAAGGGGCAGAAGAAGGGGAAAGCTAATTTAGAGCTCTCTTCACATCATATAGAGTCAGAGATGTGCTGCAGGAAGAATGAGATATGATGGCTCTGGGATATAGTTTCTAGAAGAATAGAGAGAGGAGGAAGACTAAATAATGATGGAACTAAGGGGAAAGCAGTGAAGCCACTTACCCTCTATTCCTGAAGATCTACAAGGAGTGAACAGGATAAAACCAGCAACATGCTAAGAGTATGCACAATACAAATGATTAATTTTCTGAATGTCTGCCACCATGTTTTATTGAAACTGCTCTTCTTTATATACTATTTAATTGTTCACACAATTAATTTTAAGAGGGAGGAGACTTGAGAAATGAGACTTAAAGGGGGACAACTTAGCACTTTATCATTTGTATTTATCTTACCCTTATTAATACAACTTTGGATTTCTCTCTGCCAGCTGTGTGACTGAGCCACAGCCTCTAGAGATCATTCTTACAGCTTTATAGCATCTCTAGAATCTAAATACAAAGGGGGGGGGGTAGATGTCACAATCTCACCACACTTTTCTGAGCATGATTATAAATACTAAGACTCAATCTTTTCCAGCACACAATCACTCCTGGAGTCTGAGACATTCTGTAGATATTTAGGGAGTAGCTCCATAGTTAGTACAGT
>QLON01003566.1:0-12920 GCA_003313675.1 Termitomyces heimii
AGTACTGCAGGTTGTTGTGATCCAAGTAGACCTAAATCTAGTGCCAGGCTTCCTTGAGGTAGGCTTACCATTATTTGAAGGTTTCAATAATGGCGAAGAGCTCCTTGTTGTAGATGTCATAGTTGAGCTTGGCATCAATCATGGACTGGGTGTAGAAGGCAACTGGCTGGGGCTCCTCACTGTTGGCCCCCATCTGTAAAAGAATCCCAGTAATAGCATAGTCAGAGGCATTGCATTCTAGGATGATTGGGAGGGCAGAGTCGTAGTGCTGGAGTATGGAGGCAATTGTGAAGGCCTCCTTGAGCAGGTTAAAGATGCTCTGGCACCTACTGTCCCAGTTCCATGCAACATTCTTGTATATGAGCCAATTGAGGGGTTTTGTGATATCAGAGTAGTTGTCTATAAACCTCTAGTAGAAATTAGCAAAACCTAAGAAGGATTATACTTTCTTGACATTCTGAGGTTGCAGCCAGTTGACTATGGCTTTAACCTTGTGGGGGTCCATGTAAATGCCATTTAAGAATATAATGACACTAAGATACTCAACTTCTTCTGTGTGGAATGAATACTTCTTGGGTTTGGCATGGAAGTTGTGCTCCTGGAGGTGTCTAAGAATTTGCTGGACATGCTTCTAGTAGTCTTCCTTTGAGTCAGAGTAGATGAGGATGTCATTCAAGTAAATAATCACAAAAACGTTGCTTATATTGTAGAAGATGTTGTTCATGAAGTATTGGAATGTGGCAGAGGAGTTAGTTATTCTGAAGGGCATTACAAGGTATTCAAACAGACCATACTGTGTGTAGAATGCAGTTTTCCACTTATGTCCTAGAGTAATGCAGATGTTGTTGTAGCCAGAGTGGAGATCAATTTTTGTGTAAACCTTGATGCTGTAGAATCAGTCAACCAGATTGCCAATGAGTAGAAGTGGGTAATGGTTCTTCTTGATGATCTTATTGAGTCCCCAGTAGTTGATGCAGAGTCAGAGAGAACTATCCTTCTTCTTGGCAAATAGAACTGGTGTTTTGGCAGTAGAGGCAGAGAGTCAAATGAATCCCTTCTCAAGCATTTTACTGAGGTAGTCCTTAAGGGCCTGGAGCTCAACTTCTGACATATTATAGACCTTGCTAAAGGGAGGGATGACTTCTTTCTCAAGATCAATCATATGGTCATAGGGGTGGTAAGGAGGAATCTCCTTAGTATCACCTTTGGAGAATATATCAGCAAACTTGTGATACTATAGGAAAACTACTTCTTGGAGGATCTGTTCCTCAGTTTTCTTTTTTGGGGAGATAACATCCCCTCATAAGTGTTCTTCTGGGAAAGATAGCAAGGCATGTAGCTGAAATGTGGAGATTCCATCCTTCATGAGGCAGGCAAAGGGAGTGGCTCCAATGACCCTAATGTTGAGTGTTTGAGTCAATCAGAGTTGCAGATGCATCAGCTGAAGCAGGTTTGATGCATGTCTGGGACCGGCCTGGGTAATTCAGCCCTTTGTATCTGTTCCAAGGAATGTTTGGGAGTCAAGCAGGGAGCTTTGCAAGTTTGGGGCATTGGTGGCATATGGCTGGGGAGTGCAGCTGTCACCTCAGGGGTGTGGAGCACCAGGTTGCTTTTTAGGGCCTAGAAGTGCATAGCAGTCAAGGGGTAGTCTTTGAGTTTTAAGAAGGTCATTGTAAGCATTTTCCAATTGATGTCAGGATTTGTATTACATAACCAGGGTAGTCCCAGCACCATCAGGGTTGACTCGTGAAGTTGCATGACCAAGAAGTTGGAGGTGAACTCATAACCATTGTTTAGGGTTACATGTCTCAAGTGAGACCTCTAGATGGGGCCAGAGGAGGAGGAGGTGCTGTCAAGGCATTGCAAGTGGAGAGATTGATTAAGAGGGTTGTAAAGAAAGTCAAGGGCATTACTAATGAAGACTCCAGTAGCTCCACTATCAATGAGGGCCAATATCAGTCCTGGAGTATTATTCAGCCTAGCATTGATAACAAAGGATTGAGACAAGTGGGACTAGAGTCTGGGAGGTGGTGGAGGCCTGTCCAGGGAGTTTCTTGAGGTTGGATCCGGAGAGTAAGGAATATCAAAAGGGAGCTGCTAGTTGTCAGGCATTGGCTCTTAGATCAGGCAGAGGGTGAAATGTCACCAGTCAATATGGGGGTTGGTATCTTGGAGCCACAGAAGCCTTAGGACTAGGGGTGTGGAGGAGTGGAGTTTGATAATCAATATCTGAAGGGTGTGAGTCTGTCTATTGGCAAAAGTAATGGGCATATGCATAAAGTAGGTGATGTCTTCCATTGTAGAGGCATCCCCATTAAAGAGGCAGAGCTACACCAGGGCTGAGAGTTATTGGGCAGGTTCTGGGGTGAGGATAGACTACACCTCATTGATGAAGTTATCTATGGCACTACTGTTGATGAGGGTGTTGAGGGGGGTTCTGGAGAGGGTGAGGCAGATTTTGAGGAGGAGGGAGTGCAAAGAGTAGGAGAGTAGGTAAGCTGTGAAAGTGTTCTGTGCAAGTGTTATGGAACAAAGATATGAGACTGGGCTAGAGAAAACATTGAGGTTGATTCTGTGATTTAGGGCATCTTCTAGGTCTAAATTGCCAGGTCATTTTCTAAATATTTGTAAGTGGCATCCTCCCCTTCAAAAGTCCAGGTAATGTATCCCATAACCTGTCATTGGAGGCACTTGGAGATAAAGTGGTCTTTCTCACTACAGAATATGCAAACATCTTCCCTCCTTCGTCATTTCTGTCACAATCCCCCTCCGGAGTCCCCTGGGACAGCTCCAGAACCCCACCTGGGACCCTTTTTTGTTAACCCCACAACACGCCCTGCCTCCACAATTATCAACGCTGCCATCAACTCGCATCATAACTGCCATCAGCCAACCCCTGGGAACCCTGCATCATGAACCCCGGGATCAACTGCCATCAACTGCCAGATCATGCTACCCACTTCTGGCTATCATGCATTACAAACCCCCCTGCGCCAATTGATTGCACACCCTATACATGCAATCCAAGTATACAGTCCCAGCCCATTATTCAATGCCTCCCAGAAACCATCCCAGACACCCTGGAACTCCGAGACCTGGTCCTGCAGTACTTATAGTGTAGTTCACCACTGTATTTGTTAGTCTTGATATTACCTAAATTGTTGTGTACTCTTTTGCTTGACTTGTATGCACTGACTGGCATGCTTGGACTGGCACGCCTGAATAATTGCATGCTCTAAGTTTGGTATACACTCCGTGACTCTTAATTTACTAACTGGGTCTCGTCTTAGAACCTCTGGTTCTGATTCAACCCCTGCCAACTCCCAGCCTCCACAAAACACCTGAAACCCCAGATCAAGTTTCATTCCCCTGGGACCACCCCTCCCTATCTGCATCTTAAACTCTGGAGCCTTAACCCTGGAGTTCCAGACACCTAGGTATTTGTAGATCAAGTCCGCCTCATAAGGGCACTGCTTTCCCGGAAAGCCTCTGATTCAGCAGAACCTAATATAATATCAAAACTCCCTCCTTACACCATTCTTAATGGCTACGTATACTCACACCTACTACCCTACGGGCTATCAGACCGACCCTTATGGGTGTCCAGTCCCGGATTATTACCCTGTGCAGACCCCCTGCCTTGCCTACTCATTCCTCCCATACGAACCATAATATCTCCACCATCACTGGGCCCCTAACCCATCCCTCTACAATCTGGGGCCCTTAGTCAGCCAGGCCCCCCCACCCAACTTAGCCATGGCATGACTTGTGGAGGTTCCCTCATACTGGAGCTTCCCTGGGGGCCTGCCAGAGACCCCATCAATTCCCAGTAGACCTTGCCTGGTATCCCCCAGCAAGGGCCCCTTTGCATCCACCCCCTATTATGGCTACCAGCACTCCACTCCCCAACCTTGGAGACCTCCCAACCCTGACTACCCCCCTCAACATTACTCGACCACTGCCCCACTCACTAGGACCCCTTCCTCGCCCATAAGACAACGACGCCTCAAGGAGTATGAACAGCAACAGGACAAAGTACTACACTTGCTCCAGATCTCACCAGAGGATTTTATGAGGCAGGCAAGGGTGCTACTCACAAATTTCGGACACGGTGACTTTGTAGGCACTCCGGAGGAATGGGCCCATTGCTTGGTCGAATTTGGGGATTGCCTCACATGAGGAGAACTCCCGAAACAGACTATGGTAATGTATCAATGCAATACGATCCTCCACAAAGAGTTGCATCAACTACTTGACGAAGTCCATGCGTCCCCCTCTCCCCGACCCCTCAATGACTCCACAGATCTGGGTCGCTCAATTCACATCTAATAGGAACCCCTGGAACTAGCTCTGGCAGCCCTCACTGCCCCTACTCTGGAGCAATGACAACAGGAAGAACAACAAAATGCCTTGGCCATACTGCAGTCTCTCAACCCAGTGGAAGGACTATTTGATCAGCCTGCCACCTGCATGGTAGGTTTGTCAACTTGCCATAGGGTTAACTCCATCCCTAGCACTTTCAAGACCTGGAAACAGCCCCAGAGACCCCTGGAGCTGCTCCCACAAATGGACAACACCTGACCCCCACCCCTGGCAAGCCCCAGTAGACCCCGGGCAGACACCACTAGCACAAATGACATGCTGTGCTACATCAATGAGCCCACGCATGGCAACAATGAAGAATTCCCTGTGCCCATGCCTACGACTGTCCCGGCACCACTCTCCATGTCCACCCCGGCCCCTTCAGAATCCAACTTCTGCCATGACCCACCACCTTATTTTGACCTACAGAACCCCCCACGATCTCCAGTACATGTGTGACTTTCCCAGACCAAGTGTCCTCCATGTGACCTGGCACCCAACCTGGCACCCGGCCCCCCTCAACCTGACCCAACACTGCTGAATTCACATTGGCCCCCTCCACTGCCACTGGTATAGAGGCCTGGGCCTCCTCCCTGATCAGAACAAATCCCCTTGGGACAACAGACCTTCTGGGTGCAGACCCCCAAGTAAGCTGCCTGGAAAAGGCCCTCTTGGTGGGTGGGGTCCCACCCTTGGTGCCTTCCCTCCACAGGGAGGAGGGGGTAACCACTACTACTACTACTACAATGCCAGCCCCCCTCTCCGCAATGGCACTAGACCCAACAACATTCATGACACTCTTGCCTGCAAAGGATGTCTGGACATTCAGAAACCCAATACATTCATGGGCTGGGACTCCCGGAAATGGCATACATTCCTCACCCAATGTCTTAATACGTTTCAGGCAAAGCTACTCACTTTCTAGGTTAACAGCTCCCAGGTGGCCTTTGCCGCCTCGTACTTCCAGGAGATTACCTTCAACTACTATACTGCACTCATCTAGTTTGACCCTAACAACCTGGCACTCTCTCACTAGCAAACCTTCATCAATGAGTTCTCCAGGAAGTTCAGGATCTACAACACCATGGCCGAGGCCAAGGACAATCTCTTCAACCTTTGGATGTGCTCTAAAGAACACTTCACCACCTTCATTGTATATTTTGAAAAGGAAGCTTACAAGATAGGTTGGAATTACAGTGCCCTCTAGTATGCCCTCTGCTATGCACTACTACAACATATCAAGAACGTCCTCTGACTTGCTCTAAAGCAACCCTCCTATGATGGATATAAGGCCCTTGTCATGCAAATTGACCAATGATATTGGGAAGACTGCAGCAAGTACTCAAACTCCCAAGCCCCCCGGAACCCCATGGTCCTCTGGCAAAAACCCCAACTCCCAAACCCAAAGCAATGACCCCCCCATGTTCCCTGGTGGCAGACCCTTGGTGAGTTGCAGTCCATCCAATGCTAACTCCAGCAGTGGCGCCCACCCCCAGGCCTGACTCAATGCCACCATGGCTGCCAATGACCTAGATAATCCACCAAGCCTTGAGGAACTCTTGGAAGACTTCAAGGGTCCCGACTTCTCTGACAAATGAGATGAAGAGGCCCTTCAGGCCAACTGATTGCCAAGAAAGGGACAACTCTGAATTGAAGTTCCAAAGGATGTGCAGGAGCAGTGGAGGAGGGAGGGGGTTTGCATACTCTGTGGTGAGAAAGACCACTTCATCTCCAAATGTCCCCAACAACAGATTATGAGATGCGCCACCTGGACCTTTGAAGGGGAGGACACCACTTACAAATATTCAGAAAACGACCCAGTGATTTAGACCCGGAAGATGCCCTAAATTACGGAATTGACCCCAATATCTTCTCCACCCTGGTCTTGCATCTCTGTTCCATAACACTCGCACAGAACACCCTCACGGCTTACCTACTCTCCCACTCTTTGCACTTCCTCCTCCTCAAAACCTGCCTCATCCCCTCTGGAACTCCCCTCAACACCCTCATTGACAGTGGCACCACAGACAATTTCATCGACGAAACATGGTCTACTCTCACCCCAGAACCCACTCAATGACTCCCGGTCCCAGTGTGGCTCTGCCTCTTCAACAGGAATGCCTCTATGGCAGAGGACATCACTCACTTTGTGCATATGCCCATTACTTTTGCCAACAGACAGACTCACACTCTCCGGATGTTAATTACCAAACTACACTCCTCCACGCCCCTGGTCTTGGGGCTTCTGTGGCTCCAGGACACCAACCTCTGCATTGACTGGCAACAACTCACTCTCTGCCTAACTTAGGAGCCAACACCCGACAACCAGCAACTCCCCTTTGATATCCCACACTCTCCAAAGTCAACCCCAAGGGACTCCCTGGATGGACTCTTACCACCCCCCAGACTCCAGTCTTGCTTGTCTTGATCCTTTGTCATCAATGCCAGGCTGGACGGCACTCCAGGACTGATATTGGCCCTCATTGACAGTGGAGCTACTAGAGTTTTCATTAGTGATGCCCTCAACCTTCCCCACAACCTCCTCAACCAACTCCTTGGCTTGCAATGCCTTAACGGCACCCCCTCCTCCTCTGGCCCCATCCTAAGATCTCACTTGGGATGCGTGACCCTGGACAACAGCTATGAGTTCACCTCCAACTTCCTGGTCACGTGGCTCCATGTATCAACCCCAATGGTGCTAGGACTACCCTGGCTACATAGTATGAACTCCGACATTAATTGGAGAATGCTCATGATGACCTTCCCTAGACCCAAAGACTGCCCCCCAACCACCATACACCTCCAGGCCCTGGGAAGTGACCTGGTGCTCCACACCCCCAAAGCAGCCGCCACACTCCCCAGCTAAATTCCGCCAACACCTGTCCAAACTTGCAAGGCCCCCTGCTCAACCCTCAAACCTTCCTCGGAACAGACACAAAGGAGCGAACTATCCAGACCAGTCTCAGACATGTGCCATAACCACTTCAGCCAATGCATCTGCAACTCCAATCGATCCAAATACATTTGACATTAGGATCATTGGGGCCACCTCCTTTGCCCGTCTCATGAGGAACAGGGCCCCCACGTTTTAGCTGTACACCTCTCCTTCTCCCCTGGAAGAACACCTACAAGGGGATGCTATCTCTCTGGAAAAGAAAACCGAAGAACAGATTCTCTGAGAAGTGGTTCCCCTAGAGTATCACAAATTTGCTGATGTATTTTCTAAAGGTGACACTAAGGAAATTCCTCTCCACCACTCCTACAATCATACAATCGACCTTGAGGAAGGAGCCAGCCCCCCTTTTGGAAAGGTCTACAACATGTTGGAAGTCGAGCTCTGGGCCCTCAAAGACTACCTCAATGAAATGCTCGGGAAGGGATTCATCCAACCTTCTGCTTCCGCCACTGGAGCCCCAGTTTTATTCACCAAGAAGAAGGATGGTTTGCTCTGACTTTGCATTGACTACCGGAGACTCAATAAGATTACCAAGAAAAACTGCTACCCACTCCCACTCATCGGCAATCTGGTTGATCAACTCCACAGTGCCAAGGTTTACACAAAAATTGACCTCCACTCCAGCTACAACAACATCCATATTGCCCTGGGACATGAGTGGAAAACTGCATTCCACATGCAGTATGGTCTGTTTGAATACCTTGTGATGCCATTCGGAATGACTAACTCCCCCGCCACATTCTAATACTTCATGAATGACATCTTCCACGATATAAATAATGTCTTCATGATTGTCTACCTGGATGACATCCTCATCTACTCCGACTCGAGGGAGGATCACCAGAAGCATGTCCGGCAGGTCCTGGAATGCCTCTGGGAGCACAACCTCCATGCCAAGCCCGAGAAGTGCTCATTCCACATGAAAGAGGTCAAGTATCTTGGCATCATCATATCTCCGGAGGGTGTTTGCATGGACCCCCACAAGGTTGAGGCTATTGTCAACTGGCTGCAATCCTGGAACATCAAGGAAGTACAGTCCTTCTTGGGTTTTGCTAATTTCTACTGAAGGTTTATAGATAACTACTCCAGTATCACAAAACCTCTCAACTGGCTCACGTGCAAGGATGTGGCATGGAACTGGGACAATAGATGCCAGAGCATCTTTAACCTACTCAAGAAGGCCTTCACCACTGCCCCTTTACTGCGGCATTATAACCTTGCCCTCCCAATCATCCTAGAATGTGATGCCTCTGACTACACCATCACCGGAATCCTCTCACAGATGGAAGCTGATGGTGGGGAGCCCCGGCCAGTTGCCTTCTACACTCGGTCCATGATCAATGCTGAGCTCAATTACAATATCTATGACAAGGAACTCCTTGCTATCGTCAAAGCCTTCAAACAATGGCAGGCCTACCTCAAGGGAGCCCGACACTAGATTCAGGTCTATTTGGATCACAATAACCTGCAATACTTCACCACAACCAAGCAACTCAGCCGATAGCAGGCCCAGTAGTCCAAAATCCTCTCGGAGTATGACTTCACAATCCAGTACCATTTGGAACAACTCAGAGCTAAACCCGATGCCTTCACTCAATGACCGGACATCTACTCCAAGAAATCATTTGAGGTAGAATGCAATGTGTTCAATCATTGCATGGTGATCCCCCCCAAACATTTGAATGCCGTACTAATTTTAAATAATGAAGGAATCCTGAGCCAGATATGCCATGCCCCTCAGGACAAGTATTTCACTGACTATGAACCTCATAATCCCCCTGACAGAATTGACCAGGATCCCACCTTTTTCTTGTTCCCCAACAAAAAACTCCTCCTCTGGGACAGCCACATCTATGTCCTGAATCATGCCTAACTCTGCTACAATGTTCTCTGCCAACACCATGACCACAAGCTCCAGGGACACCCTGAGATATGTAAGACCCTCCAGCTTATCTCCTAGGCTTACTTTTGGCCAGGATTAAGGAAGGATGTGACTTGCTACATTTGATCATGTGAACCCTGCCTCTAGGCTAAAGTCCCCTGACACCAACCCTATGGGCTCCTGAAACTCCTGCCCATTGGACAATGCCCCTAGTCCTCTATATCCCTGGATTATATTGTCGAACTTCCAGAGTCAGAAGGGTTTGATGCCATTCTTGTCATTGTGTGTAGGCTAACCAAGCAGGGCATCTTTATACCCTGCCACACCATGGACACTGCCTCAGATTTCATCTGGCTATTCCTCAAGCATGTCTTTGCCAAACACGGACTCCCAGATGACATCATCTCTGACTGGGGCCCACTCTTTGTGTCCAAATTCTGGACTTCCCTATATAAGGCCCTCAAAGTAAAAGCCAGTCTCTCCACCACCTACCACCCTGAAACTGATGGCCAAACCAAGAGAGTCAACCAGCCTCTCAAGCAGTACCTCCAGCTGTATGTCAACTACCTACAGGACAACTGGTGCACTGAGCTCCCCCTGGCCAAATTCACCTATAACAATACACCACATTCTGCCACCAGGGTGATCCCTTTCTTCACCAACAAAGAATATCATTTCCAACTGATGTTCTTGCTCTGGGACATCCTGTTGCATGCCACTCATAAGGTTGCCCGGGATCTTCAGTCCCTTCATATGTTCCTTCAGGAGGAAATTGACACCATGAACCAGGCCTATGTGAAACATGCTGATCGGAAATGGGAAAACACCCCCAACTGGGCCCCTGGGACAAAGATATGGTTAGATTGACGCCACCTCCACATCTGCCAGCCCTCCCCAAAGCTCAATCACAAGCGCCTCAGCCCATTCAGGATCTTAAAGAAAGTCTCATCCCATGCCTACAAGATTGAGCTCCTTCCGGGACTTAAAGGTCTGCACTTGGTGTTTCACATCCACCTCCTGAAAAGACACCCCCCTGACCCCTTTCCTGAGTGACAGGATGACACTTGGGAACCACACCAGAACCTCGACGGTGCCCTTGATAAACTCTGGGACTTCCAGCAATGTCACCCAAGAAATGACTCTCTGAGGCACAGGACTCACAGATGGCAGTAGCGGGCATAACCCCCACCTCTGGGTTTAGTAGGGATTCAACTCCCACATATACCTTCCGTTTCCTCTCTATTAAAACCTTACCTCCCTTTTAGTTCTTTTCTGTAGTAGTGCCCCAGAGCCTGGGCAAGGTGCCTTTTCTAGTTTTGCTACTACCTTACTGATACTATTTTTCAACTCCAGGAGACTAATTATATACATTCTATACTTACAATATTCTACAGACAGTGACCATACACATACAGTAACCTACAAACAATGGCAAGAAAACGGGACTCCTAGACCTGAGGCCCCAAATTACCCTCACCCTTCCCCCCCTTCGGCCAGCCCTGGAAACCCTTCCCCAACCCCCCCGGACCATGATCCTGCCATACCTCCTCTACCAGCTGGTTCCAGGATGGGAGCTGCTTGCCCTTATCCAGGATCCACTCAAACTATGACTCTGGGGCTGGGACATTCCTCCAGCAGTAGGCCATCACTAACCTCCCCAGCAGGTCCAGGCCGCACTCCATCTCAGGATTCCTCACCTCCATCTGCACATCCTCCTGCAGGGACAAAAGTGCTGTGGCAGCCCCAGGCAATGCTCCCAGGCCTAACCTGGGGACATCAGTACCAACCCGACCACAAAAGGGAACAACTCACTCAAGGAGGCTATATATCCAATCACCACATCCTGATGCAGGGCCTCGACCAGCCCCAAACTCAACAAATCCTGCTCCAGGGGCCCCGCCTGACCCTCGACTTCCCTCGGGGCCACTCTCACCTCTTCTAGCTCTGGGACGGCTACTTTGTAACACAGCACCCCTCCCTTGCCCCCTCCTGGGTGCTTGCCCTGCTCCAAATGCTTCCACTGAATCCTCACCTCGGCATCCAACAGCTACCCAGATAATGGAGAAAAGGTCGCCAGAGAGAGATGCACTGGTGTCAGGTTCCACTGATTTGGGGGCTTTCTGGGAAAGCAACGCCCTTACGAGGTGGACTTGATCTATGAATACTTGGGTGTCTGGAACTCTGGGGTTAAGGCTCCGGGGTTCAAGACGCGAACAGGGGGGTTGGTCCCAGGAAAATGGAACTTGACCCGGGAGTTTTGGGGTTTTGTGGGGGTTGGGAGTCGGCAGGGGTTGAGTTGGAACCGGAGGTTCTAAGACGAGACCTGGTTAGTAAATTTAGAGTCGCGAAGTGCATACCAAACTCAAAGCACACAATTATTCCGGTGTGCCAGTCAAAGCGTGCCAGTCAATGCATACCAGTCAAACAAAGGGCACATAACAGTTTAGGTAATATCAAGACTAGCAAATACAGCAGTGAACTATGCTATAAGTACTACGGGGTTGGGTCTCAGGGTTCTGGGGTGTCTGGGATGGTTTCTGGAAGGTATTGAGTAGTGGGCCGGAACTGTATACTGAGATTGCACATGTGGGGTGTGCGATCAATTAGTGCAGGGGGATTGTGATGCGTAATGGCCGGAAGCGGGTAGCATGATCCAGCAGTTGATGGTGGTCGATCCCGGGGTCTGTGAAGCAGGGTTCCCAGGGATTTGGCTGATGTCGGTTGTGATGCAAGTTAGTGGTGGCGTCAGTAGTTGTGGGGGGGCGGGGTGCGTTATGGAGAGGGTCCCGGGTGAGGTCCCAGGGTTGTTCCGGGGAATTCCAGAAGGGGTTGTGACATCACCCCCCCCTCAGCGCTGAGACCCTCCGAGGCGTGCGTAACCGGTGGTTTGGTCCGGGGTCCAATCATCGGCACCTGACCTGCCATGTATCAAAAAATTTTTTTTTTTTTTACTATCAGCTCAATCATGTCGCGCACACCGACGCATTCTCCGACGCCCCCGGCGACTAACGAAATGGCCCCCCTGGCCGTATGGGAGGCCCAGGACACACGATACCGAGCGAGTGTGGCCATTCAATGTGAGTGTCGCTGTGTTGACCGTTTACTCTGACTGACCTTTCTTTTCCAGAACTATGCCTTAATTTTGCCCCGGAGGCAGGCCCCGGTGTCCCCCCGGAGCCCCAGCCAAGTCATCTCGCGCCTATCTTTGCACAGAAAACTATCCAACCCCCTCCCTGTCCTAGGCTGTCTGCCCCTCATTTCTGTCGTTCCGGGATGGCGATAGGGGCCATTTCCAAGGTTCCGGAGAGTTGTTGTGTTGCGTGGGCAGCTGTCACTCAAGAACAATTTAGGGAGGCCCTGGAAAGGCTCCAGGGTCTGCCTGCTCATGCTTGGTGTGTGAATAATGAACCGATGAGTGGTCTCAAGCTCCGGGTCTCTTTGCTGATTTCGGTGCAGTGCAAGCACTGTGCCCGGCGATAGGTCCCCTGTTTATTCGAGGTCCCGGGCCCCTCATCTCGCCAGGACATGGCCGTGTGTGAGGCGTGCCGCCTCAACCACAAGCGGTGTTCCGTGTTGGTGCTGTGGAGGGTGCATTGTGTTTCTTGGGAGCAGGGGTGGCCACTGGGGGGGATTACCCAGAGGATGGGAGTCAAGGAGCGGGATTGGGTGGTGGAGCCGATGGAGGAGGTGTCCGCAGAGGCATCTGGTGGGGGTTCAGGG
>QLON01003572.1:0-25224 GCA_003313675.1 Termitomyces heimii
GGCCAATGCTCACTTTGTCTCGCTTGTACATATATATTCACCAAGCTATGTACAAGCACCCTCAGTCACGTTTACACGTCTCTGAGGGTGCATCATACCTAACATACATATCATACTATACTAACATAAACGTACCTAGAATACTTATGTGTCTACTAGGTACTTTCAATATAGTCATGTTTACACGTCTCTGAGGAATACTTACATGTCTACTAGTTCTACACCAGCATGGAATTCTGTTGTTTAGTTTCAACATCCTTGGCTAACTGTACATGTGTCAATACATTCTCGAACCATCATTGTGATACTGTTGGGAAGTAACAGGATTCTTCTTTTGACTAACAGATATATTATTTGCCTTATTTGCATGTACATAGGAATCAAAACATATGGAATGTTTAATGTATTAATGGAGATAACATACAGAATGTTTGACATACATTTTTTCTTTTTGATACAATTGCAAACAAGCAAAGTTAACAAATTTGATATTTTAGAAATGGGAATTTTGTGCTTAGACTGGTGCTCCAAGTTTTATCAACTTTATAATTTGTAAACATTTTCCATAATAAATTATTTCACTATACATTTGATGTCTCTTTATGGGCTTGAAGCTCTTGCATTAGCCACTGCTCAGGGGTCATCTGTGCTGAGGGAAAGTTTTCCAAAACTCCCACCAATAAAATTATAGGGAGACCTGATGCACTAGCATCTAGCCCTATATTTGTCTAGTGAGGACATCACTGGTCTGAGCCATTTGACATACATGGGAGCTGCTAGTTTCAAAGACCTCCAGTATCTCAAAAATGAATCTGAAGACCATCTTAAACATATCTGGCAGACCTCCACCCAATAGGAGTTGTGTAGTACCCCCAATTCAAAAACAGTGACCACTAATTGTAGGAAAATTGCACTCCATCAACAACTTGTAAACCTGAGATATGAAATTTCTAACAGTCAATCTGACTGTTTATCCATTCTGCTTTCTATAATACACAATAAAATCCTCCAGTTGAATTAAATTGATTGAAGCATGATTTGCCAATGCCCAGATTGGATCAAATTCAAAAGCTTGACTATCAATGACTATAGTTTTGCCTTTGGTCCCACCTCTCTTCATGTGAGGTAACCATAGAGTACAAGATCCACAGAGATAAAAAAAACATGCCCAAGAAGGAATGTAAACCAAACAAGATCTGATTCCTTTTGTGGCAATAGTTCACCAAGTTGGATCTGACTCCAAAATGCTGTGTTGACTATAGCTCACATGCAAGCATCAAATTTCAAAGATAAATCCAATGAAGACTGGAGTACTTGTAACATATCCAATGAAACAGGTGGTCTTTGTGCTCAAAAGGAGCCAGGAGGGCATGGATTTTCTGTGCCTTTCAGAGTATACTTCAGCCTCACAGAACCAGCCCATGGTAAGTTGTTCTTGATGTGCCAAGCCTAGAATGATTGGTTTACATTGATTACATTGATGACACCTAAAGGTTGCTGAGTGCTGACAATGGTAATGTTAACTCAGCAATAGCAGTAAGGGTTAGTGTTCAAGCTCTCTAATGAGAGTAATGAGCAGTTTCCAGAAACTTGGCAAAGGTGTGGTAACAAATGTGTGGTAAAAATGTGCAGTAAGAAATGGGGGGTTTAGTATGTTAAAAGAGCCAGAGTTTGCCTTGCTGTCAGTACTCAGCAAATCAGTAATGAAAGTCACTAGTGTAGGTCTAGTGTATAAAGACAAAGTAATACCCAAATGATAGCAATGAAGTAGCAAGAAACAGAGGTAACTTAGTGACTTTAATAACAAGAGTAACAAGTACTCAAGTGTGCTTAATTGAAAGGAGGATTTGATTCAATATCTAACTAAGTTGGTAAGTACAGTATTTATAGCAAAATAATAAAGACTCCATTGGAAGGACTTAAGGTTATAATGAGCAGTGAAGTCAAAAAGGTAATGAGTTTACTATGAATTAAACTAAAAATTGATAAGATCTATGTGTAATAATCAAACAATTGGTCAAGGTATTAGACTATCATTATGAAAGATCTGTTGAATGTAAGTTAACAATTGCTGAGCTACTTAGCATGTGCACTATGTGGCTTTATAATTTAATTTGTCCATCAATGGATAATCAGTAGAACATCCTTGGAAATAATGAACAGATCTGTTGATGAGTTTGGTTCTGTTGCCATTGGTAGCCAGGTGTTGCCATGTCCTATAACTCAACAAGTGACTAACTATGTGGTCTTGGCATCTTTTAGCAGTGACTGTTCAATCAGTTGCAAAGGAAACTATAAGGGCAACCTCTGGAGGCTGTGATTCAGTCACACAGCTAGCCAGAGAGAAATTCAAAGTATATTAATAAAGGTATAATAAGTACAAATAATTAAGGTGCTAACCTAGCAAAAAAAAATCCAAAGAGAACAAGTCTTAAGAGCCACTTTGCCAGTTGATAGAAAATAATCTGAGGTTAGTTTACATAACTGTTACATATGACATTGTCATGCAGTGTGACTAATACAACTGATGTCATGATCACATTAAAATTACATAGTGACCAGGTCATGGAGCCATGTGAATTAAATCATTTTTAATGGGGCTTTCAAAAAGCCCTCATTAAAAGTAATTCATTTTCCAGAGTTTGACAAAAATAAAACTGGGCCTCATGACAAGGAAGCCAGTTTACATAGCCCAACCAACTAAGAAGTTTGTTTCCACAGTCTGGCCAGTGAAGAGTTTGACAAAGGCAGCAATAAAGTAAATGAATTTGTTAGGTTCCACTGTCCTGGGGGCTCACTCTATTGAGCAAGAACTTATTAGTTGTTTTTTGCTAAAAAGGGAGGCTTACACGTTAGCATCAGGATTAGGCACCAAGAAATTGTGAAGAGTAGAGGGAATAATAGAACTATGGAAAAAATGGGAGTATGGAAAAAAAGGACAAGAGAATTGAGAAATCAGAAAAGGAGTATGGTAAATAAAATAGGAATAAGTAAATAAAGAAATAGAGTTGAGATGGAGAAGTGGAGTCAAGATGAGAGTAGGAATTGAGTAAAGAGAAGAAGGAGAATTGGATCAGAGAAGGAAAGAAGAAAGACAAAACAGGAAGAAATGGATGGGAAGTAGAATAGGGAGAAAAGAGAGTAATGAAATAATAGAGTAGAATTGAAGTGGGGAAAGGCCAGAGAAATTGGAAGTCAGAGCTAAGTCAAATTGAGGGAAAGGGGAAAACAGAGGAAAAAGGGAGTTAAAAGAGATAGAGATGAAGATGGATGCAATGGATGAGATGAAGCAGAGACAGAAATGAACTTGAGGAGAGAGAGATGAGATAAATTTAGAAAAGAGATGGAATAAGATTGATAGAAGTAGAGACATGGAGAAGACTAAAAGTGAATAGGAAAACTAGAGAAGTGTAGGCAAAGCAATATCAAGACTACCATACTAACTACAGAGCTACTCCCTAAGTATCTGCAAGATGTCTCAGACTTTGGGAGTAATTGTGCATCAGAGGAGATTGAGCCTTAGCATGATTGGGCAGTGGGATGATTATACAGGAGTTAGGAGCTGTGGGGTGATTCTGTAGAGCAGTATTTGCCTAGTGTCAAGAGTAATCTGGCCTTATTGGAGAGACTGAACATTGTTAGATTATTGAGAGGTAGTGGCTTTGAAAAAGCCTGGTAATCAAATCAGTGATGGTTAGCTGTTGAAAAAGAAGGGGGAGTGCATGGTCAATGTGGTTGTATCTAAAAGAGTGTGGTGGGGTTATGACATCACCCATCCCTTTGTATTGAGACTTTAGAGATGCTATAGAAGTTTTGCATACATTTTTAGAGTGGGCAAATCTCATGTTCATCTGTTTGCCAGAGTTTGCTGGGCAACTCTGGAATTTTTTCCTAATTTTCTCTATGCATAGCCTATGTCAGTTCTCCTTACCCCATCTCTTGTAACATGCAGTTGGATGTGAACCATGTCCCTTGTAAGAATGTCTCAGAGTTGTTGGAGGTGACATGTGAGTTTTCTGCATCCAAGCTCTTCTATCTTAGCTCCAGCCCCTTCTAATTGTCTTACTTCTCAGGCAAGCAAGTTGATGAGTCACCAATCCCTGTTTCTGGGATGCTTATTATAGCCCCCCTCTCTCTGCTCATCCTTAGTCCTCCTTCTCCTATTTCTTTTGATACTTGGCCATCTTTTAGAGTGTACCTCCTGCCCCCATACTTCATCCCATCTATCTTCCTTTCCTTTATGAGGTGGAGACCATGCATGCCTACCTTTCTTCTTTATCTGGCTCCTCCTGCAAGTGGTGTGTGGTCTGTGCTCTAGTAAGTACTATTTCTTTCAGATTTTTCCCAGTTTACTTGCTTTTCATAGTGAAATTCTTGCTATTCATAGCAGCAGACTTGTATATTGACTCCACTGCACCCTTATTTATAGCAGAGTGTGGCCACCTGCAAATATCATCAAATCAAGCACCTAAAGTGTTTGTTTCAACTTTGCTGGCAGGCCTTCCAGATTTCAGAGTTGCAGGGCTGGCTGAAAGAGGTGGTGTTCAGGTTGCTGGCAGCAAAACCATCAGAGAGAGTTTGGGCTAAGCAAGGTCTTATTTATTTCTCAGCTTCAAAAGAAAAAGCAGACTCATCAAGCAGCAAAATCAGAGTCTGAGAAGTCAGAGGTCATAGTCATAGATGTCTCATTGGAAGAGATAGACAAGTTAGAAAAGTTGGGTGAGGAAAGAGGGGAGTCTGAGGTGGCCCACCATGCAGAGGTTCATAAGAATAAGAGGAGGATGGTGGAGTCATCTTCACCTCCTGCCAAACAGGCATGGTATATACTCACTCTAGCTCCTCTGACCTTTTCTTGTGTCTTCTCAGCTAAAATGAGCCAACTCCTCTCAATCTCCACACCTGCAATGCTGAAAGGGATCTCACCAAGGTGATGTGGTATCAACTCCACCATTTGGCCTAGCAGATGTGTGAGCAGGAGAGTCACATTGCTGTGGGGGAGGCAGAGTTGTTATCTTCCCAGCAGGTGTTAGAGGCTAGTCATGTAATGGTGAAAGTTCATAGAGCTGATTTAGTTGCCACACAGCAGGGGTTAGAGGTAGTGTCAAGAAATTCTTGGTGAGTATTGGCAAAGACTAGACTAGCAAGAGGTGGAGGTAAGGGAGTTGACTCAGTTCTTGAGGCAAGGACTCAAGTCAACATGGAGGTTCAAGCATTTATTAATGATGGAGAAGGTGATATTTATGGAGACAGTTGGTGGGAGGACTTCCAATATTATCTAGATCTTTGTTCCTTGCATTAATTAGCCTTCCATCAGGCTTTGGGGAACTTGGAGGTGCAGCTGACTTGCTCCATAGGTGATTGCTCTTTACATATCTGAACTGAGTAAATTCAGTTCTATTCTATTAATCATTTTCTGACTTCCTCCTTTATAAGCTAGATGTGATCACACTATAAACTCCTGGATGCCATATTTATAGCATAAAATTTCATTGAGGATGGATTAGTGCAGATTCAACCTAAGTTTTCTTTATCTTCCAAAATTTGCATGAAGCTGCAAGTGCTGCAGTAAAGACAATTCATTGTCATCAATCCTTTAGCATGAAACAGTGTTAAGATATCACAGTTATCACATTTGTAACACCATAGGTGTGCTCTGGCTACAGTTACCATTTACTTTTATATCACATTTTTCCTTTGTACCATGTCTCATTGTTATAAACTATATATTAGATTACAATATAGAATGCACCCTCAGTCATTTATCTATGGACTAAGGGTGAGCTTAATTAAAGATTTATACTATACATTTTACTAACTGTATCTTAGACTATTAGATTAATGAATAGTCTGTATTATTTAGGTATCTGGGTATAGATTATAATAGGTTATGGGCCTATTGCTGCTTAATACAATTTAATACTTGTAATAAAACCTCATACTGAACTGGCTGTTCAGCTATTGCTTTTTATGCAATAGATCATATCTCTCTCTCTAGTTTCTTGAACATATTGCATTATAAACATGACTACTGCTGATGAAACTACAACCCCTGCTTCTTCTTCCTCAGAACCTGATTTTGCTCCCAAAGTAGTGGAGAAGATGCATTAGATTAATAATTCTGCAAATCCTCTGGTAATTATTGTCAGAAATGTTATGGCTAGTTGGACCAGCTATATCCTTGATAAGGACAATGGAAGATGGGCTGACTAGTCATATAACATGGGTCTCAAACTATTGATGGTCTAGCTGTGGGACTATGTTTTCAATCCTCTAAATATCCTGCATAGAAAGTATAAATTCTGTGCATTCTGAGCCATTAAGGGAAATAATTAGCTTACATGCTCCTTTATAGCAATATTGACTTTGGAGCAAAAACTTTGTGCTGAGGAGTGGGACCCTGTAAAGCTATGAGAGCACTTGAAAAAACAGCATGGTGGGGCTGTACCAGTTTAACAAGTGCAATTACTTCAGAAAGCACTTACTATGAAATGCTCACCCTCCAAATCCCTCACAAAGACTGCTGATATGATTTTTGATAAAGTCAATCATGCACTCCAAGTTAGACAGATTACAAAGAAGCTTCTGCAATCTATTGCAATATTATCAGCATTGTTAGATAAGTTTTATGCCCACATACAATTAATTATATTGAGAGACTTCACCATGTCTGGTAATGTTGCCAAGTATGGACCCACTGAGATTTGCCAATTTCTTGAAAGTGAGCAGACTCTGATTGATGCTGACAAGTCAGCTCCTACACCTGCAGATTTGACACCCACAGCCTTTGCAGCAAAGACAATCAAGTATGATCATCTCCATTGCAGTAACTGCAAGGCCAAGAGTGTGCTGCTTTCATGGGTTATACTCAGCCTTGATGTATTTTGAAGGGTGGTGGGATGGCTAGTAAAACAGTAAAGGAGTTGAGGAAGGCCTAATTGGCATTTTATGATGCATAGCACAAGGGAAAGGACATAAAGAAAAATATTTCTTGGCTTATGATAATACCTCAAGGAGGCTCTGCTTTTGTAGTGGAGGGTGATTTAAGTACCATCACAGCATACATTGCTACACAGAGTGGCAGGGCACTCCAAGTTGTTGCATCAGAGTTTGCTGGCCTGGCAGTTAATTCTATATCAGAGATTGGCCATATTAAGGATATTGAGGCTCTGGAGTTTGACTCCCTAATTGCAGTTGAGGAGAAGCCTTGTGTAGGAGTGGACCTTTACAATTACACTATCTATGATTAGAAAAATAGGACATATATATCAAACTCAGTGAGTATACTATTTAAAACATTTCCTTTCTATCTCAACTCAGGCATGACTGTCCACATATCTTCTAATAAAGCTGACTTCAGCACCTTAATGCCAATTTCAAAGAGACTGATTTGAGGAATTAGTGGCTTAGCCATTGCAGCTACTGGAATTGGGAGTATAAAACTCAATGTGGGGGAGAAACACCATATCACAATTAACTACATACTACATATATCAAAGTCAACTGTTTGCCTGCTTTCCATCAGCAAATTGGCTAAAGTAAATGGCATATCTACTATTTTTGACAATGTCAGAGCTACTTTAGTTAGGAAATCCACAAAACCCATAATTGCAACTGGAACTCTAGTCCCCCATAAAAATCTTTATGCCCTCAACTTTAACTATCATTATATACTCACAATCCATGCTATACCTAATGCAAATGGCTCATACTGAAAGATTAGATAGTATGCCCAAAATCTTTTTCAAGAAACCTCCTATTTGTGACCACTATATTCTTGGTAAGCAGGCACAAGTGCAAGTACTAAAGAAACAAGAGGAGGGAGAAGGGCATAAGGTAACAAAGAGGTTTGAAAAGGTGTGGGTGAACCTAATGGGGTAAGTAGCTATGGTATCTCATACTAGAAACCTCTATATTATAAACATAATCAATGATTATTCAAATAAACTATGGTTTATACCCCTAAAGATGAAGGGTGATGCTTTTAGAAAACTGCAAGCCTAGATCCTAGCTTGGGAGAGTGAGACTGGCAAAACTCTTTAAATTTAATAATGGAAAATTTAATGGTGAAAATCACAAGATATGATATAAGTCCAAAGATATAATGCTCAAAGTGAGCACACTATATACATCAGCATACATGGGCTATGTCAAAAGGATGCATTGAACTCTTATAGAAAAGGCATGATCAATGAAATTAGCAGCAAAATGCCTCACACACCTTTGGGATGAGTTTTACTTAACTGCCACCCACTTACATGGAAAAACTAAGAACTCCATTGACAAAGACAGTATCTTAGATGAACTATGATATAGAAGGAAACCAGACTATTTATATCTGCAAGAAATAGGGTGCCATGCTTTTGTACTGATCCTCAACAAGCACAATTCTAAAATCTTCAAATGGTCAATTAAATGCATACTAGTTGAGTATAATTTAAACTCAAAATTATATCAATGTTATGACAGATCTACTCAAAAGATATACAATTCTTACTATGTCCAGTTTATTGAAAGCCACCAAGAATCTCTTAATTCCTTGCCTGCCACCAATTTAAAAAGACTGAAGAATATCACCCATCCATCAATAGACACTATTGAGAAGCAGTTAAGTCTATATTTCACACTCCAACAGTTTACACCATCTAATGATGATAATGATCAAATCCAGATCCCAGGGCTAAGAGACATGTATGAGAAAGCTAATCAAGGTTTCAAACTTATACCACAGGGGGCTAAAGACATACTATTACCACAACCTAAATTAGCCTCCCTTTGATATTCTACTCAGACTATAGTCTCAATGCCAAAAGCAGCACTCAAAAATAACCATATGGAAACTCAAATAAAAAGAGCAGTTAGGGAATTAAAAGAGGCTGCTGAGCATATAAAGGGTGCAAGGATTGAGTGACATAGGGCATTGATGGAACTAAACTCTATAGATTAAGATGATAGTGTAGGCATTGATAATTTTGATCAAATAATAACAATGTTAAGTGCCATTCAGTCTGTTTGTTAGTCTCTAGGTGGTAAGCAATAGAGAGGGCTAATTCAATGTTTAGAGCATAATAGAGTGATTGCCAGAATTTGGAAACAAATAGAGCTTTATAATTAGAGACAATATTATCAGGGAGTCTGTGCTTTGAAAAAATGTATTGGATGAAGAGTCAGGCAAGTTTTGGAGCATTATTAATAGTGTGGCAGGGGATGAAGACTGCTTGTTTTGTGAGGTGGCAAACTATTATAAGAATTGTGTTATAGCTATTAGAGTCTAGTAACTCCATGATATGATCTATGGAGAAAAAGGACTAGAGTCATTTGCTAATTGATAATAGTTTGAGAAATTTAAAAGGCCAGTATTGGGGTACTTTAGCACAGTGATAAGTGTTGTAGGAGTATATATACTAAATGATATCCTTCTTTGCCCTGGGCTAGAAGAACATTAATGAATTGGAGAATTTTTCAAATACTAGAATAGCCATGCAGCTTGTGATTATGGTTTTGCCTTAGTATGTTAAGGCAGAGTTTGCTATAGTCCAGGACATAGATTTATCCATTTTAGAGCAAAAGTTTCTAATTAAATGAAAGGGTGAAGAAAAGGGAAGTAGATGTACTATTTGTAAATTTCTCTGACATACTTTAGGGGTTATGCTTACAGAAGTATAAGTCAGTCAGGGCACTCTAAATTTAATTTAGAAAAGATTCTTTATTAAGCAGTAATATAGTATTGATCTATTTAAAGGAGAAAACCATATAGTAGTTGAAAGTGTTATGATCTGCTTCAAAGAACTTCTTCAAGTATATATCAGGATGCTTAGTAAGAGCATTGAGCTTTGCACCAAGTTGTCTAGGTCAATAATTGACTCAAACAGGATCTTAAACCATTAGGCATATCTTTGACTAAGTTGCTTTGTAGTAGTGAAGTATTGCAAATTATTGTGGTCAGAGTAGACTTAGATGCAATGTCAGACTCCTTTAAAGTAGGCATGCCATTGTCAAAATGCTTTTACAATTGTAAGGAGCTGCTTATTATAGATGTTATAATTGGCAAAGATCATAAACTAGGTGTAGAAGGTGATAAGGTGCAAGTTCTTGCTGTTAGAGTCCATTTGCAACAATATTCTAATGATAGTATAGTTTGAAGCATTACACTTAAAAATGATGGGTAGTGCTAAATCAAGATGTTGGAGGATGGGAGTGGAAATAAACACTCTTTTTAAAAGTTTAAAAATGCTTTGACAGTTAGAGTCCCAGTTTTAGGGATGGTCTTTCTAAGTCAGGTGGTTAAGGCATTTGGTGATGCCAAAGTAATTGTTGATAAACTATTTGTAGAAGTTAGCAAAATCTAGAAAGGATTATACTTCCTTGACATTTCATAATTTTGATTAGGAAATTATTACTTTGACTTTGGCCAAACCCATTTGAACTCTGTTAAAGAATATAATGATGCTGAAGTATTTAACTTTGGTAGTGTGAAATGCACACTTTTTAGATTTGGCATGCAGGTTATACTTCCAGAGTCATTTTAAAATACATTGAATGTGCTTTTGGTACTTCATAAGTAAGTTAAAAAAGATTAAGATGTTATTTAGGTATATAATGATGAAAATGTTGTTCATGTCATGAAATATATCATTTATAAAATATTGAAATGTGGCAGGAGATTTAGTCATTTCAAAAGGCATGACAAGGTACTCAAAAAAATTATACTGCATTTTAAACACTGTCTTTCATTCATATTCCAAAGCTATCTAGACATTGTTATACCTGAACTAGAGATCAATTTTTATATAAACTTTGGTACTGTGGAGGTAGTCAACAAAATTGCCAATAAGGGAAAGGAAGTAGCAGTTCTTCTTAATGATCTGGTTCAATCTGCAGTAGTTAATGCAAAGCTGGAGAGATCCATCCTTTTTTTTTGCAAAGAAAATAAATATGTCTATGAAAGAAGTCAAGGATCATATGAATTCTTTTTTGATTGTCAAGGTATTCCTTTAGGGCTCAGAGTTTTACTTCTGACATATTATAAATCTTCCTGAAAGGAGGCATTTTACTGTCTTTCAGTTGGATTTAGTGATTATAGTGGCAGTGTGGGAGTAGTTCTTTAATGCTGCCTTTGAAAAATACATTAATAAATTTGTAGTATTTAGAAAGTATAATCTTTTATAAAATTTGTTTTTTCATTTCCAGTTTTATTGCTACTTAGTTAGATTGAAGATATTTCTTAAAAAGGTTGGGGAAGATGTGGAGTTGATAGACATCAGCTTCCAAATAGATGAGTTGTGCAAAAGGCATGGCACTAATAAGGTGGATGTTGAGTTTGCTAAATATTATATTTGGTCATTTAGAGTTTATCAAAGGCAGAGGCAAGTTAAGGAACTTTGATTAAGGTTGTCGGTAGTTTTTGTACCTGCTCTAGGGAATGTTGGGTGGAAATATTAGAGGTGGAGTAAGTGAGTATCTAAGCAAAGTTTTAGTTATATTAATTTTTGTTATAATGGCATTTTCACCCCCTCCTTCTTAATTTTGGAAAAGAGAGATTACTTGGTTTTAGGCCATCAGCAGTTTGAGTTGGTTAAAGTTGGGCTCATTCTTGAGAGTTGAATTGTGATGAAAGTTAAAAAAGATTGCAGCAGCCAGTCATGTTTTTCTAATATTGAATATTATATTTATAGTCTTCTAGTCAATGTCAGAGTTCATGGTTTAGAGCCAAAGTAATCCTAGAATAATGGAGGGTAGCAAGGTGTAGCTAGGTTAAGTAGAGATCAACAAAAAAGCTTAGCCCATTAGTGAGTGTGAGCTTGTTTTCATAGTGCAATGTGATGGATTTAAAGGAAGTGGGATGGATTTGGAGGAAATGGAATGGATTTGGAGGAAGTGGGCTAGCTATTGATGAGTTGGGCCTTGATGAGTTTTTTCAGATCCTTGCTTAGGAATGCTAAGTTATGGCTAACAAATGTTTCAGTGATACCACTATTAATTAAGGCTAGATAAGTTTTGCTAGTGGATTGGAATATAACATCAATAACAAATGATCTAGTGGAGCTAGAATACAAGTGTTCTATAATTTTCAGAGCTCTTTTAAGGCTATTAAAAGCTGACTTGGAGTTAGGAATATAGAAGTCAACTAAGGAGTGCAAATGAGATTAATCCTAGCTAAGGGTTATTTTCAAGTGGCACTAATTAATTTTGGAATTGACATTGCAGAGTTATAGAAATTCTAGAATGAGGAAAAGACTTCTATATAGTTTTATTACTAATATTCAGAGTTCTCCACTAATTCCATCTTTGAAAGTTAATGGAATATAGGAGCAATGAGTGATGTTCTCTGCTGAAGAAACTTCATTATCAAAGAGGCAGAGCTAGATGAAGTTAGAAAGATATATAAAGGAGAGTTTGATATTTAAGGCCCAGGCTTTGTCAATAAAATTGTTGGTAGTGCCACTGTTGATTAGCATCAAAATAGGTTTGAAAGTTTAGAAAAGGGAGATGTGGAGGAGAAAAAAGAGTTGGAAAGCTTAAGAGAAAAGATATACCATGTAGATGTCTAGAGCAAGTACTAGTATGCATAAGTGAGTATTTAATATAAAGACTTTGAAATCTGCTAAATTGCTAGCTTATTTTCTGTATATTGAAACTCAAACTCATCTCCATCATTGATTTAGGCTACATGGCTTAAAGCACTCTGTTTAAGACAGTTTTGTATAAAGTAATCTAATTTTTTGCATAATAGGCACACATTTTTTTTCTCCATGAAGTTTCTTGGTTTTCTCCAGTACTGCAACTCAGAAGCAGCCAGTATTATACCCTATTTATAGGAATTTACTATTATTAAAGTCATTGGGGTTATTGGCATCCAATATGCCCTCATATTTATCTTCATCAGTTACTAGCTAATTACTACACTTAGCAGCTTGAAGGAGGACTAAGAGGCAGTTTTAAAGTAGTCCTATTTAATTCTATCAATTATTGAAGTTTTTTTCTGAGTTGGCAAAATTTTTCTAAGTATAGAAATATGAGTTTTGGAGTTGCTATTTAGCATTGCCATTGAAAGTTGAGCCTCCTCTAAATTATCATATGAGGGGCTGTCCCACTTGATCTTTCCAGTGGTGTTGGTTAATCTATATGATAAGGCTTTTGAGGCCATCATAGGTGATTTGTTTTGAAGCAATTCAAAGAATCTTATAAATATGTTTAAGGAAAGCCTTGTAAAGTTAGAAATATAAAACATTGTAGTTTCAGCTCATCTTGTAGGCCTTTTTTTTAAACTGTACCATGAAAGTCATAAAATATTCTCTAAGGCTCATTCAAAGAGATACCAAGTTTCTTTTAGTTTTAGCAATAATTTTATAGACTTTGAATTTATTAAAAAATTTGGATACAAAGACTTATCAGTCTGAAAACAGAAGGTATTAAGAGTTGTATCAGAGTAATATAATATAGTAGTCTAAGGCATATTCCTTAGAAATAAAATAAAGTAAAAATTATTCAAGTTCTATCTAAGATAGATATATATGTAAAATTTGCCTTGGAAGGTGTTTAGGCATTGCACAAAATCTGCTACTTCTAGAAATTATAACTACTAAACAGCTCTAATTTTTGAATATCTAAATACTCTTCTCTTGCAAGTTGTCACAACCCTCTTCCAGAGTCCCCCAGGACAGCCCTGGAACCCCACCCAGGACCCTCTTTTGTCAACCCCACAATATGCCCTGCCTCCACAATTACCAATGCCACCATCAGCCAACTCCCCTAGGAACCCTGCATTATGGACCCCGAAATCAACTGCTGGCAATAATTGGATTGCACGGCCCACTCCCAGCCATCACGCATCACAACTTCCTCTGCACCAATTGATCATGCACTCCACACACACAATCCAAGTATACAGTTCCTGCCCACTACTCAATATCTCCTGGAACCTATCCCAGACACCCCAGAACCCCGAGATCCAACCCCATAGTATTTATAGCATAGTTCCTCATTATATTTGCTAGTTTTTGGATATTACACATGCCCTTTTGCTTGACTGGTATGCACTGACTGGCATGCTTTGACTGGCATGCTGGAATAATTGCATGCTTTAAGTTTGGTATGCACTTTGTGACTCATAATTTGCTAACCGGGTCTTGTCTTAGAACCTCCAGTTCTAACTCAACCTCCACTAACTCCCAGCCTCTCCAAAACACCCAAAGCCCCAGGTCAAGTTTCATTCCCCAGGACCACCCCCTGTCTACGTCTTGAACCCTGGAGCCTTAGCCCCAGAGCTCCAGATACCCAAGTATCCATAGATCAAGTCCGCCTTATAAGGGCATTGCTTTCCCGGAAAGCCTCCAACTCAGCAAAACCTAACACAAGTGCATTGCAAACTTTTTTCTAGTCTTCATCTTTAGTGAGTAGTTTATTAGGATTGTAATAATAATAGTAATTATTTCTAAAGCCTTCTAAAAAGGAGAAATATGCTGATAGCTGGCTCTAAGCCATCAGGGAGTCTGCTATTTAGGGGCCCTCCATGTGTGGAGATTCAGAAAGCCCATTGGGAAAAAAGGGGCCATTTGGAAGAAGAGCAAGCCCCAAAAAAGGATTGAGTCCCAGAGATTCTCAAGAATCTGGAAAGAGATTTCAATTATGGAGAAGTGCATTTTGTAAGTAGCATTTGCTTAATGTTGCATAAGTTGAGATAAGAAAGAAGGTTTCATAGTCTTAAAGTAAGCATATAGAGTAATTTAAAAGCTTGTTGACATAACTAAAGGTGTAAATGGATTCTTTATTATTATTATGTGTAAGGCAGCTTTTTTCAGGTGCTGGAATAGGAAATTTTTCTAGAACTTGTCTCTAAGTGTAAAAGGTATTGATGCTAGAAACTGAGTTAGCTCAAAGCTATGCTGACAGTTTTATCTTATGTGTGGCTACTTAATCAAATAGCCTACTAATAAGATTAAGTCTCTGAAGGAGGATAGAGGCAGCATCCAGGTTCTGCTAGTGTTATTGAGTGAGCTCTAGGGAAAATTTATTTATGGATTCTAGCACCTTTAAAAGTTCTTAGCATTACATGTGAAATAAGTAAGCCAGATTTTCTGAGTTCTTAAATCTTCCTAGGAATAGTAAAATATGAATCTTATCAACTAGGTTATGCAGTTCCTTTAGTAGTGCTAGCTTATTCTTGAGAATTTGAAGGATTCAAAGAAAGAGGTTCTTTTGCTCTTGAAGCTTATAAAATATCAGAATATGGTTAATTCAGATTTTAGAGATGGTGGCAGTGATAAGTTGCCTTAGACTCTATAAGAGAGCCTGGGCCCTTTAAAAAATTTTAATCCAGAGATTTGAAGCTTTTTAAAGATTTCATTGTATTATTAGATATAGGTTTCCAATTATTTCTGCTGCCAAGGCAGGAAATTCTTCCTAGTCCCAAATGTATTTCTTTATTTAAAGGGCTATATAAGAGCAATGATGGCATAAATAGTTAGGGAACTCATAAATGGAGGCTGTATGTATACAAAGGTAATGTGGAGCAGGTATCTGTAACTCTGGGATAGTGCCAAAGCAACAGTGAAGAGACTAGTGCAGGCTGGCATTAGAGCAGGCCAGGAAGTTAGAAGCATCACTAGGTGTTCTTTAGTGTAGGGCCAATTGAATGAGCCAAATATAGATTGAGAGGCCAATGTGTGCCAGTTGAGCTTTGATTTCTAACTAACTGAAGAGGCCACAATATATTCCATTAAGTTCATTGACTAGTATTAATTTTCTTGTAGTGCAACAGGTGCACTTACTAAGTTTTAGTGAGTGGAAGTTATTAGGGAAACTCTGACATTGTATTTGTAGATAGATTAGCTGTATTAGTTAACATTGTAAGATGTGAGGGCTTATATAAATTATGTGTAAGTTGCTATTTTTAGGAGATTTAATGAGTAAGAGACTTGATATTATATCAGGTCTTGCTAATTCAAGAGCTCACTTTATTAAGTAGGAACCTACTAATTATCTTTTGCTAAAAAGGAAGGCTTACATAGAGGTTCAGGGTTAGTGCTAGAGTGAGGCACCAAGGGATTGTAAGGAGTAAAGTGAATAATAAAACTATTGAAAAAATAAAAGTATGGAAAAAAGAAAAAGAAAATTAAGAAATTAAAGAAGAAGTATAGTAGATAAAATAAGAATAAGTAAATAGAAAAATAGAGTTGAGATGGAGAAGTGAAGTTAAAATGAGAGTAGGAATTGAGTAAAAAGAAGAAGGAGAATTAAATCAAAGAAGAAAAGGAAGAAAATAAAATAAAAATAAATAAATGAAAAGTAAAATAGGGAAAAAAAAGAATAATAAAATAATAAAGTAGAATCAAAGTGAGGAAAGGCTAGAAAAATTGAAAGTTAGAGCTGAGTGAAGTTGAGGGAAAGGAGAAAATAGAGGGAAAAGAGAGTTAGGAGAAATAGAAATAAAAATGAATGTAATGGATGAGATGAGGCAAAGACAGAAATGAACTTGAGAAAAGAGAGATGAGATAGATTTGGGAAAGATATGGAATAAAATTGATAAAAGTAGAGATATAAAGAAGACTGAAAGTGGGATTTAGCAAAGGTATAATTAATAAGAAATTTTCAACAATGCATTGTTCTATACAAAATTCTTCAGTAACTGTGTTAGCAACCAGTTTTATTTTAAGTGCTACAAGTTTGTATTTTTTCTTTGATTGTACTTCCTTTTATTTTGGTATCATTGCATCAACATAAATAGATGTGCTATTTATAATAATGATATCTAAATTGCATTTTATAGTTAGTCCAAAAATTATATAAGTATTGGCTATTGATAAAGTAGTTAAATAAGTATTAGGAAAACTGTACTTAGCAAAGCTATTTAAAGCCATTAAATATAAATGCACTAGCAAAGAATTTTCTCTAATATTCAAACTATTATTGTAAATATCAATTTTAGTATTTGTAACTGTATTAAAAATTAATAGATTTAATAAAGCACTCTATACAATATATACATTACTGTTCTAGCTATTGTAGCTTAAAATAATTGCTTCATCTCCATTATTATTCTCCTCTACATCATTGATGGTTACAAAAAATGCTGTTGAGTATGAGTGAAATGATTGCATATAAATACTTGTATAGCCTTTTCCTTAAAGCAAGATTATTTCAATTTCCTCTTAGGAAATATAAATATAATGCATCAAATTTCCATGTTAGAATCACTAATAGTTAGCATTATTTTCTCTTTTAACATTATTTTAACTACTAATCTCACTAAAACATCAAAAGGTCTTTTGAGTAAAAAGTTATATGCTAATAAATATAAAATGTGAATTTAAAGGTAGAAAGTGATATTACTAATAGAACAAGGCACATTCTTAGCAAGCCTGAGTGATTAATTTACTGATTCATTGGCACTTTGCATGTTTAGTATAATGCTAGAGTTATAAATGATTTTCAATTTATTAGCAATTTTTGTAGCCATAGAAATAATTTGTAATTCACTGTCTACAATTGTTTCTACTTTGCTTTTTTTGTTCACTATCATTATAATTAATTGTATTGCTTATAAATTTTATACTACTGTTGATATTGCCAAATCCTTGCTAGAAGCAAGCAATCAAATGTGAATTATAACATCTTTTGCTCTTTTAACTACTCTTTATCTCTCCTTTCTCTCCCCCTTCTTTACTATTTTACTCAGCAAACTTTCTCCTGATAAAGCATTGTTATATTTATCAATAGTCACTAAATTCATTATTCTTTAAAAAATAACTGTTGTTCTTACCTAATTCTATATGTTTAGCACAATACTATATAATTCACTTACAGATAGTATCACTGAAGCTTTTTTAATTTAAATCAAATACCACATTTAATTTCTTTATATTATATATTAGTGCCATAAATTAATAAGCTTCTTCTTGTCTCTTTTTTGGAAGTTCCAAATTTTAATTAACAGGTGATATATAATGAATAAGAATTTTTAAAAATAGATGTAGAGATGGCTAAGTTAGTTTTGCAGTTTTTGGCATAATAGTTATAAAGTTTGTAACAGTTTTCAAAAGTGTTGTAGTTGTTAATAATAATGTTATATGCTTTTTACTTGTTATTATTATCATTAATTTTGTAGCACTCATTAATTTATATCCTTTTAGAGCCTGCTTTGGTTGTTGAATTTTCACTTCATTAAATATTTAATTATTTAGCATCTGTAGTTCTTTCTTCAATATTTCTATTTTTTTCTCCCTTGATAATTTTATTTTTTTCAATGCTATTTCTTATTGCATAATTTTTTGCATTACTTATAAAGCATTTAAATAAGTATTCAAAGAGAGCATACTCATAGTTTGCTATTCAGAATTCCATCAATGCCACTTATTTATCTTTGCCTAATAAGTATGCAGATCTTAATAATTTGGAATGTTGGCCTTAATATTAAATATAATCTATTCATTGCTAATTTATTGCACTTTGCTTTAATAAATATATTGCTCTAGCATATTGCAGTATTCTTTTATTATAGTATGTTCTGATTCTTTACAGAAGTGGCAAAAACTCATTTGTAGTATTATTAAGCTTGTAAATATTATTGTCTTAATTTTTGACATAGCATTTAATACTGCCACACTAATTGCCATATTTAAGTCCTCCTTCTCAACATAACCATTGCTAGATGGAGCCAGTGTTATAGCCTTTGGCAATACAGTTGCTGCAATATTAGCAATTCTAATGTTTATACTTGTATTTATCTCTTTCAATACTCATTTTCTAGCTTTGAAAACTTTTTTTACATTAAATATATCTTTGAGATGGTGGTTTAGTAACATAATTTTAAGTTGCCTCATTATTTTGAACCATAACAATGATAGTATGCCTTACTAAAAAAAGTCTGCACTCTTCATTCTTGGAAATCTCACCATTTAAAGTAACCATTTAAATATCCTTTATAAATTTTTAAAATAAGTCAAAACCACTCTTAGCTTATAAATTCTGTTATTAAATGCTTTGTGAATTAATTTTTAGATTTTGCCAATTATATATCTTGTAGATTCCTTAGCACTCAGATATAGTTTTATAATTGCTTTTTTTCATTCCTTATAAGTTTGCAGTCAAATATTGCTTTCTTCAGCCATTGCTAAAAATGAATTGAACTTGTTCACACTTGTTCATATTTTAGCAGTCTTATAAAATATTTAGTGAGCCATATATTCTTTTATTTATTAATTTTCTATAATCCCACAATTATGTAACAAATACTCAAATTTTCAAAAGCATTGGGTCAATTTTCATGATCTAGTTTTGTCTCACTTGGGTGCTGAAAAATAGTTCTTAGGTAGCATCCAGTTAGTGGCCAAAGATTCCATTGTTGTAGACTGTGGCATAATAGTCAGTTGAGATGGCCCAATCAAAGGTGGCAATATTAGTAGTTTAAAACCTGTTTTGCTAAGCATAAGCAATTTTAAGCTTGTCAAAAATGGTGTAGGACTTGAGATACAAGTATTGAAATTAAAGATAATTTGTTTAGTGTCAATAGCATTATTTGTTTCTTTAACAAGTGCATTGGCTATTTCCTGTGCAAGAATCTTTTAATAAAACAATTCAGGTAAATGTAGTAAGTCAAATTGAATAAGTCTTGGAATTTGTGATGGTGTTGAATAGGTTAATGAATGATTTTTCATCAAAGAAAATATTGTAAAAGCAGCTGCCAATTGACTCTGCAAGCAGAGTCTCAACTGGTTCCTTGTTTCTGGCAGTATTTTGTTCTAGGAAGTCCTTTATAGTGAGCTTCAAATTGATGAGGTAGTGTTATAACCCCATCACACCTTCCCAGGCATGATTACACTAACCTCTATCCTTCTTCTTTTCTAATATTTGACCATTACTGATCTAATCACTAAGCTTTTCCAAAGCTGCCACTCCTTGACAATCTAACCATGCTCAGCTCTCTTAATGAGGCCAAATCACTCCTGACACTAGACAAATACTGCTTCACAGAATCACCCAATTGCACCTGATCTCCTCTAGTGCATAATCACTTCTGAAGTCAAGACATCCTGCAAGTACTTAGGTAGTAGCCCCATAGTCAGTACAATAGTTTGGATATTGCCTTGCCCACACATCTCTAGGTTTCTCCCATTTATTTCTTTCTGTTTCATTTGCCTCCTTTCCTTCTCTAGTCCATTTCCTTTCCCTCCCTTCTACCCAATTCTTACTCCCATCTTAACTTCACTTTTCTATCTCAACTCTGCTTCTCTGTCCTACTTACTCCTGTTTTATCTACTTTACTCCTTTTTTTGATTTCTCAGTTCCCCCTTAACTCCTTTTCTATAATCTCCACCTCCTACATAGTTTTAATATTTCTTCCATTCCTCACAATCTTTTGGGTGCCTAATTTCAGTGCCAACCTCAGATTTCCATATATGTATCTCTTTTCAAGAAGAGACAACTAGTAGGTTCCTGCTCAACAGAGTGAGCCCCTGGGTCAGCAAGACCTAACAGGTAGTGCACTTGTCAATATGTGTGAGTCTGTTTGAAATGATTGTTGAAAAGTAAAAGAAAAAGGAGACTCAGCAAAACTCTTAAATTACTATGCAGTTACTATACTAGCAAAGCACTTTAGAGCTATTGTAATTAATATAATAAGTAGTTGAGCACTACAACTTGAGAAGAGTTTAGACAATTCCTAGCAAGCCTTTGAATGGTTGGTGGTGGTGGTGGTGGTGGTGGTGGTGCTGTTATTAGTGGTGGAGGCAAAGAGCAGGCTTGGTATATGTGGATGCCTTTTTACATTTTAGTGATGTTGGATAGTGCATGCATGTTGAATGCTATATCCAAGGCAGTGGGAGGTCAGTTATCTAGTGCTGCTCAGATAAGTTACTAGGTTGGCAGAGATCCTAACAGCTTGTGAGCAAAGTCAATAAACAAAAGGTGCAAGGTGGTGAAACTTGTACTTGGTCTCCATAAGCATAATTGAGAATCAAAGCATATAATTGTTGGCCACAACTACAAGCTGTGGGCAGAGGGCATCAACAAGAATGAAGATTAAACAAAATGTGGAAGTGCTAAGTAAATTGTTGCAAAGCACAATGAGCAATAATCTTGGGTTGTTTTAGCACTGTTGTTGAGCTCCAAAGTCTACAGATAAGTCCTTCATTATTTCTTCATTGATTTTCTATTCTATACTAGCTACTTATATATTGTGTTATTGTACTATAAATTTACTTGCAATCACTACTCCATAGATACTTAGGAAAGGCCTCTAGTAGTTGGTATAGTAGTCTTGATATTGCACCTAGTTTTGTCCAGTTCTGGTTCTCCTCTCTAGTTTCTCCTGTCTCTTGTCTCATTTATTCCATTTATCTCTGAATTCATTTCCTTTGCCTCTGATTTCTCTCCTCTCAACAACTCTTTCCACTTTTCTCCTCAAGATTCTTCAAGTTTCCTCTCAACTCTCTCCTTCTTTCAACTCAACTTGGCTCCAACTCTCCTGAACATTTCCAATTTCACTTACTCTGTCTTGTCCTCTCTCTCCATTCTCCCTTTTCTGTTCCACTTTTATACTAATTCCTTTTCTACTTTCACTCTATCTTGTCTTTCAACTCCATTTCCTATTTTTTGTTTCATCTTCAGTCTAGTTTCTATATCACCTTTACTCCATCCCAACTCCTTTACCTTCTTACTCATCTTACTCATTTTTGTTATCACTTGTTTTTCTTCCCTAATCTCTGTCTACATCTACAACTTTCCATTTCAGTCCCCTTTCCCCTACTTACTTTACCCTTTCTTGCTTTACCTTCTTCCATGCTAGTTCCCCAGTGCAAGCCTTTTAGTTTCCATGTGAGTCACCCTTTTAGCATGACCCAACTAGTAGGTTCCTGCTCTAAGCTTAGCATTTGTTAGTCTACTTCATCTTCTACAGGTGGTAAGTCAAAAGGTGCCTTGGCTGACTAATATTGCAAGCATTGCTGAAAGTAAAAGGGTTTAGAAATGACATGTTAGTGGCAGATATGTCGAAACTTTAATGGGAAGATAGAGTGGCCATGAGATTAACTGGCATGTTTGAAAATACTGCGGGAGCTATAAATACTAGCTCTCTTGACGAAATAAAATAATAACTCAATCATATCCACGATTTTCTCGAAAACTGTGCAATGTACCACGTTGTAAAGTCATAATCATAATACATGTATTAACTTTGTTACATCTACCATACCCTGCGCGAGTCGTAGTTTTTGGGGAACGTAAAAAAAAAACAAAATTAATACAAATAGAAGTAGACGTGGAGGGGTGGGTGGAGCGTGGGGTATCGTGGACCAAAGGACGTAACAAAGAGACGCAATATACAACACGAAAAAAGGGAAAAAAAAAACATTCCAAGTCTTCCATAGCTGTTCAATCTTCCTCCTTGAGCCTGGCACCATTGCTCGACGAGTTGCTACTATTCGCCTCGGCAGCATCCACCGCCTCGAGCAACTCCTGTTCTGCATCGCCACCCGCATCTACGTCCATATTGATCCTGCCACTCGAGGCGTCTTCGCCGAGCGCCACAAGCCCCTCGAACGCAGCGTCGACCTCGTCGGCGTCGTCGTCGGCGTCTCCATCTGCGTCCATATCCATAACGGAGCCAGGCGAGCGGGACGAGCGTTTAGAGTTGTGCTTGAGGGGCGAGGTGCGTTTGATTTCGACGGGGGTCGCGCGGCCAATAGTGCGGACGCCGTTGCGCGAGTCAGAGCGGCTGTTGGCGGGGGCGCGCGGGAGGTCGTCGTCGTCGCGGAGTGCGGCGATGGAGGGACCAGGGCTGCGTGGGGGGCGAGAGGCGCCGTTGGGCTGGAGTGGGGAGGGGTGGTGCAAGTCGTTGCGGGACGAGGAGAGGCTGAGGTGGCTGGAGATGGCGGGGAGGGTGTCTGCGCGGTGGATGGTGGAGTGAGTCTGGGGACGGGGGAGGTGGGAGATGGAGGCAGAAGAGGAGAGGTGGTGAGAGTGTTGCTGCTGGGTTTCGAGGGTGCCGCGGCGTTCGACGCGCTTCATCTTCTTGCGACAGCGATCGCAGACTGTGCCGGGGCCCATGGGACCTGGGCCCCATTTTTCGACGCACTTGCCGTCCTTGTAGCGGCCGGGCATGCCGCACTGGCGGCAGATGCGCTGGCCCTGCTCGTTGGTGGGTGGGAAAGCGGCGACGGGGGGCGGGGCTGGTGGGTTGTCGCCGTGGGGAGCGGGAGGGATGGGCTGGGGGAACTTGGGCTTCTTGACGGGAGCACCGGTGACTACGGGAGCAAAGATGTGGGTCTGGAACTCGCGTGCCTGGCCGGGCTGGGCATGAGGCTCTGGGGCGCCAGTGATGATGACGGTGGCAGGCTGTTTGGGGGAGGCGCGGTAGTCGTGGAGGACGGGCTGATATTCTGGGTAGGGGCGGCGGTGATCATAGGGAAAGTGCGGGGGCGAGACGTGGTCCTGGCGGACTTTGCGGCGGCCGGGGAGATTGGCGGGGTCGACGCCGTTTGGGTTTGGCTGGCCCTCGGAGGCCTGGAGGATCATGTCGCCGACGCTGGTGGAGGACGAAGACGAGCGAGAGGAGTCACGGGAGCGAGAGCGGGGACGCTGCTGGGGGGGCAGGAGATGGGACGACGGGGGGAGGATCATGCGTGGGGGGGCGGCATATTGCGGGCCGTGGACGGGCTCGTAGTCGCCGCGAGACTTTTTGGCGGGAGGGTGGGCGTAGCCATCGATGCTCGGGGTCCTCGGGCGACGGGAGCCTGGGTGGGGCGGGAGGGGTAAAGTGGGGAAAGGGGGCTGGGGGAAGAGGGCGCGGCCCCTGTGGCGGGCGGGCATGGCGGGGAGGGCAGGGACGACGTAGGGGCCGCCGCTGTCAAAGACACGGGCAAAGCCAGCACGGGCGTCAGCGGCGACAGACTCGAGTTGGACGAGGTAGTTATTAAGCTGGCCCCAACTGGACTCTATGGCGTTGCGGCGGACGTCTGCCTCGTCGCGGGCGTGCTCGGCGGCGAGGGCGCGCTGCTCCCACTGCTTGAGGACGTCGAGGGGGTCTGGCTTGTCTGGGTCAGTGGCGCGAAGAGCCTGAAGGGATGCGACGAGACGGTCAGCGTGGTCGGCGCGCTTCTTGGCGGCGGCGAGCTCACGGCGGAGGGCGTCGGCGTCGGCATAGGCGTCGGCAAGAAGCTTTGCGAGGCCGGCCGGTGTTGGGGCGGGATCGTGAGGCGGGGAATCGCGGCGGGGAACATCCGGGGAGACAGACATGGCTGCTGGGAATGAGCTCGCGTTGCTTGATATCCCCCGCCCGGAGTCGGCCCCGCCGTCCCGGCCATCACCACACACGAGGCGCTCGTCCCCCCGCCACCCCAGGCGCCACCTCCGACGTCGGCCGGCCCCCCACCTCTCTCCCGGGGTCCTCGTCCCTTCCCCCCGCGGCTCCCGCCAAGCCCTTCCGCCCAACTGCCGCCACGCGATCATCGGACCAAGCTGATGCGGCTCATCGATCATCGATAGCGTGCCTGTCCCTTCTCCCGACATCCCCGCCTGGGTGTCTCATTTCCTTCTTCGGCCTTGCCCCTCATGGCCTCCACATGCCCACCAGCGCCACGCGTGTCGCGTTTATCAATCAGAAGCCCTGCCCCATGAATTCCTAACTGCATGGTTACTGCATGCACAACCACGCTCTATTTACATGCTACTTCAACACTCCATTCACTCGCAACCGTGCCCGTCTGCCTCCCAACCAACTCTGTCCAGATCGGCCGCGACACGGGGCCCATCCCGTCCTCCCCGGTCGGAATATGCACATCCTCACCAAGATACCCGATCCGGTCCACAGGACTAATCACTGCTGCCGTACCTGCCCAACCAGTCAACCCAACATCAAATTCACACAAGCACTCCAGTCTTACCAGCTCCGAACAGCTCAACAAGCGCGCCAGATTCCGATGCTTCCTTTACCTCTTTCATCGTCACAGGCCGTTCCGACACAATCAACTTATCAGGCAGCTTGGGTAATGGGTTCTTTCCGGACATATGATCGCGCGCAAGTGAAAGAACAGAGTCACGAGTAACTCCGGGTAGGATCATCCCATCCAAAGGCGGCGTCACAAGCTCCATGGCTGTCCATGTCATCTTCTAAAAAGAAGAAACGGAAAAAATTTATTAAATCACTTACCGCCATTTTCCTTTCTGAAAACAACAAACATGTTCATCGTTCCGACCTATACAAGGTCGACATGAGAAAATGACGTTGAACCC